>OX411311.1:90612069-90762069 GCA_948150685.1 Rhaphigaster nebulosa | reverse complement strand
GATCTCTTATGGTCGCAAATGACTGGCATTGACCTCTAGGAACGACAAGGTTCCAACTAACACATCACATGCTTCGTGAATATTTATGTCGTTTTATTAATTCATTATTAATTATTATAGTATAATTACAGTTATCTCTTCACCTACAGTAGCGATTGTTTGATATATTGCTTACAATGAACTGTAAAGAACAATTACAAAAACGTTGTAATACAATGGCAACATAACTGATTAGTCTTCCCCTCCCCCTCCTTCCTAATGCTTTGTAAAATTGCTGCTGCAAAAGACCTTTGAAAACTACAAAAAAATGGTATCTGATCGTGCGTTCTTGTAAATCGGCGATTTTCCACATATTCCACGTATTGTACGTTCTACTGCTCCAAAGGGTCGTCGATATGTTATTTAAAGTCTATAAATAAAAATTTTAATTGTAAATTTTTCTTTTGTCGAAAAGTTAATATTTCCCAAGAGCGAATAAATACATCAAATCACATACTGTCTGCCTTTTGTCGCGGTATGGGATTTTTTGTTTAATGTTTGAAAATTAAGTGTTCCACTGTATTGCCGTGGAATGCAATCTGCATCAAATTGGAATTCGCGTCACATTCATTTTTTAATACTAACGGAATTTCGTTTTGGGAGAAATGTACGGTTTACGCTCTAACCCGTTTCTGCATACCTACATTTATGAATATTTCTTGAAAAATTTATTAATGAAATATTGTTTCATTTTTTTTTTTAACTACTCTAAAAATCCATCAATAAATAATCAGGTTTTTTACTCGTTTATTTTTCTAACAATTCATGTACTTCCTCAAAAACTTATTATTGTCCCAGAAATTATTTCATGACGTTTCTTTTAAAATTATCATTTTTGGGTTTGTTACACCATGACTTCTACGCTCCTAAATTTTAAAAAAATATTTCCCATCATGCTAATCCTTGAACGAAATATCCCTTCTTGCCAAATGCCACAATGACATTTGTGTAATATGAATTTTGGAGTCCTTATGGTGACCATCGCTTCAGCAATTGCGGCCTTATTCGGCTTTCAACGTCTTTCAATACTAGAAATAAATGAGAATAATTATTACTTACATTATTATTATTATTACAGCTATAATGCATACAAATAAATAATAATAATAACAAATGAAATACAAAATTTGAAATATTTTAAAAATATAAAACTTTTTCATTCGCCTTCCATTTTCCGTTTGTTACACGGATTCAGGTAATGTTAGCATAATACGAAGAGTATGCATACACTGATAATACCCAATGGTCTTTTATTCATTTTTAAGATTTTCATCTATTTTTTTTAAATAAACAATGGAAAATAAATGTACCAATGAAGGGCCTTAGGCTCAGAACATGTAATTGTAACTTGTGATTGTAAGGGTACGGTTTCTTGCCCTACGGTTTTATAGCAAACGACGTTTAACTGCCAAGTTTGTTCACCCAATCTAAAAGAGAGACAAATATCCAATTCATAGATGCTGGGAACACCCGAGGAGTTTCTTCCAATCCGAAAGCCAATCAGCAACTGATAATAAAAGAAAATACATTTTCTGTCACAGCCACACTAGAATCCATGCCTTGAAATTAGGAGCTCAGTGCCCTGCCTACTGAGCTGCCCCACTCCTCAGCATGTAACAAATAGAATTTTTAAAAAAATAAATAGAAATTCGTACGATTACGTGAACACTTTTTTTTTTTTGGCTACTTTCGTGGTTTTATTAGGTTTACTGTGTAAATAACCTGTATCGTTGTTGTTATTAATTGCTTAGACCGATTAATAATTTTTAACTACTAAGTCAGTTATTTTTTTTTATATATGCAATATTTTTACACTACCGCATGGAAGTATGAACAACTTTAAAAATTCAGTTACACAGTAAATAACTATAATTTTCTCAATAAATGTTATATTGAACCCTTTAATAGCTCATTGGACAATAAATATGTTTCCATTTATTCTCATCTTCGGTCCAACTAAGCCATGTGAAAAAAATCTATAAAACTGATTTTATTTATTTTTAAAACAAAGATATTGTCTGATATTAAAGGGTTTCAATATAGCAATTATTTTAAAAATTATAGTTATTCACTGTGCAACTGAATTTTTAATAGTGTCCGTACTTACATGAGCAATAGTGTGTACATATATGTGTGTATATGCGTATATTCGTATATTCTGGTTATTTATTTTACATTAATTATTTATTTTATGTTTATTAAGTGTTTATTTGAAGTTTATGTATGGGGTTTTGTTGCGTTTTATCTACTGTTTAGAACGAAATTTCCTTCTGCCTTCAAAATTCTATTAATCTTATAAATTATAATGTGAAATGCTGCAACACGAAAACATGAAAAATAGTTGTATTGCAAAATTGTAAATTCTATTTTTTTTTTCGAATGAAAGTATTATTTTTTAATAATTTTCATTATAATTATGAGATTATGTATTTTTATGATTATTGAACTATTTATGTCAGAAAATAAATTACTTGGGCATTCTTTTTTTTCTTTCTAAGAATGCTTTAGTCAAAATTAGAAAACAATGACTCCGTTCTTTGAGAGTAGAATACATTAGAACATCATCAAGTTTCCTTCACAATGCTTACTCACCGCCCTTAAAAGCTCCACGGACAGCGATAGAGCTATCTCCTGTTCGATCTCCCCTCGAAGAGGGACAGATAATGAAGACGAATGCTCGGGCTCCCGATGGCCTCGGTCACGACATCGGACACTCCGTTCAACAGGAGCCAAGATACGAAGGAACTGTAAAAGCGTTCCGACCAAATCACCTCCCCGCGATAGCTTGTTAAGATAAGGCCTTGCCCTGGCACTTGTGGTTCATTAGAATACCCGTGAACATTCCACTATCTTGTTCGCAACGCTCCCGATCAGTTTGCGCGAGTTTAAAAGTTTAATTAGCGTACGTTGTATAGGTACATAGTGTAACGCTTCCCTGCCAGAAGACAGGTCGTAAATTATTTGGCCCTCTAACAGCCACGGTGGAGGTCCTGGGATAGATCTTACCAACTTCGCCGATATATCAGACATTGCTGTTTCTAACTTAACCTTCCTCTTCCTGTTGTTTACACCGGAGTTCCATAATGCCATGTTGTATAGTTAACTACTCTTGTTTCTTATGCTCTAAATATTATTTCTAAGAACAATATTATTACAAAAAAAATTGTGGAACTTCATAACAGTAGATTTATATTCCTTTAATTATATTAAGAGCAAAAACCCCCAAAAAAGAGGCAAATTTTTTTTTAGTTGGTTGATTTCCAAAATAAATCCTTAACCTTCTGTAAGCCCAAATCACAATGATTTACGTATTTATAAGGAATATTGAAACTGATCTTTGTGCTATCACATACTATCTTGAACTCACAGTCTAACTAATAAGAAAGTGTTTTTTTCTTTAAATAAAAATATAAATAACATATTTTTTTAAATTCATTAGGAAAGGACAGGACTGCTGAATCTTTATCATTTAAATTAATATAACATGGTATGGCCTATAATATATAATAGCAAAATTATTAACAATTTGTTTTATCCATCAAACTAAATTCGGTTTGTGTGTAAATTAAGTTAAACTACTATTACATTAAGCTACAACCAATTAGTTAAGCTTATCTTTTAAGGTTTTGAGTTTTATCTGTTTGTTCAGGAATACCCTTAGTTTTAATTACGTAAAAAGGCTTTTCTCTGTTAATAGGAGGCCTTCTCCGAGACCTATATTGGAAAAGTTGTAAACTCTGTTGACAAGAAACCAAGCTAGCTCCTCTTCACTTCCACTCGTTAATAATCCCTCTTAATTACTTTTTCCTCATATTTTACATACAAATTAATCTAAAGTAAATTTATCTAGTGAGGAAATTACTAGATTGAAACATTTTAAGTAAATAAAATACTCGAAGGCAAGGATTTATTATTATTAATTAGACCTATATACGTTCTTGACCTTATATCTACAAATTGATGAATATTAAAAGTTTTGGGATAAATCACAGAATGGGCTCATTTTTTATTTAAAGCTTAATTGCTCTGATGAATATTAGTAGAGTAGAAAGACAGACGCTGACATTAAGTACCTCCGGTGAGTGGCAGGTTGAACAAGGAGGGATCGGATCAGAAATAAGAGAATACGGGCGAGCTTGGAGTACCTACCTTGAGGGAAAATGTTGAAAAGAGACAGCTGAAGTTGTTCGGTCATCTGTGCCGAATGAATGAGGACCGGAATCGACGGAAGCTTTTCGAAGCCAGGCCTATACGACCTTATCCAGACTGTTATGGACGGATCATTTCTCCAGGATTCGGCTGAAGAAGGGAAAGAGTCGAAACTCCGTGAGAGCGCTGGCTAGAGAACGTGATGCCTGGCAGAGGTATCTCTGTGCTGAGGGGCACATTAGAGGTGAATGAGAGAAGAAAAGAAAAATGTTGCTGGCAATCAGAAAATGTTATGCTAAGATGTTGATGGTATTTCAAGCAGGGGGAGGACAATACTTAACAGCACATCTTCCCGGACTTGATTCGAGTATCTAATTCTTAGAAGATCTCTCTAATTCTCATTCATCTCCCTTTCAGTCGCCACTAAATCTTTTATTATTATGTTGCTGCGTTGTGTGGTTTATGATGAAAACATTGATGAAAGGGTCCGTATAGGTAGATTGTTGGTTGGTGTTGGTCAGTATGTTGATTTTTGTTTTTAACGTGCATGGTCGCATCTGTTATCAGTCCAACAGTTTTGGATTGGAAAGATTGTCAATATGGTAATTGGGTTCTTCTTGTTAAACCGTCTGTGATGCGTTTGTCCGTAATGGTTTAAGTAGGTATGTGTATATATTTAGTTCCCGGCTTATTTATATATCCGAAAACTTGGAAAAGAGTTGGTGCCTACATGGTCCCGTGTCAATTTTATCGAATTACATCCGCTACTTACGCTCACGCATGCACAAAAGTATTTTTCACGGCGCATATATATTTTGAAAACGGCTCGTCTCATTAGGCCAAAAGTTGAGGACTAGTGTAAACATGTCTCAGTATCAATTTTATCGAAATTCCATCTCATTTACGCATGCGCAAACATATTTTCTTTAAAACGACTTGGCCTCAAAATTGGAAGAAAGGACATATCGGGAAAAATAAACAAATAAAACATTAAATGTTTTTCCTTAAACATTTATATTTTTTCACTTCTTTTTCATTATTTCACGCCATAGAAATGGCGAGGAAGAAGTAAATACTGACCTACTTAGCACACTTTTTTTATAATTTATTGAATATTCTATAAAATACTAACGGATTAAAAAAAAAAATTCGCTATCTTGGAAACAATGTAAATGATAAAAACTGATATGTGAGGTATGAACCAGAATTGATTGGGATAATAGCATTTAAAATGAAAAATAAAACTGTTAACAAATATCAGCTAATTACAAACTATTTCATAAAAAATTAAACAGAAACTTACAGAATCACTGAAAACAACAAAAACGCCTGAAAACACAAGAAGATAGTAAAAGGTGTGAATTAGAGATATAGGTACATCTGTAATTATAAAACTGATGCCAGGGTATTTTATGGCTCATTTGGTGAGCTCTAAAAAAAAAAAGAAGTTTGGTGGACGGTGGTACACCTGTATACCTTTTTTTAGTAAAAGGTTTTGTAAGTGAAACCCATGAATGATCCCTTTTAGGGTAATTTAATGATAATCTAATGGTTGTTATGCTCTGGCAAATATCTGATTTTTCCCTCTGTCTACCTGGTCTGTTTAAAACATTGTATAGCATGTTTATAACATGCAGGATTCAGCTCTACTTCATTTGTTTCGTTTTACAAATATAACTTAAGTATTTAAAAAAAACAATACTGCTGCGTAGATAATTTTCTTCTGTATTACCAAATCTCTCAAAATGGTTTGTGTGTTGTAAGTCTAGTGCATAATCGAAGTGGTATGAAATTGAAATGTCATATTTAAGATAGGTATATGCCTGGGATGATACAACTTTTTTGTCGAAATCGACTAACGGGATGTACCACATTATATCATCGATTTTACACATTTTTACAATTTTCTCGAAAAAGGCTCTAACGGTTTCGATCAAACTCGTTATGCACCAATGTATAATTAAATGGTCTTTAATATCAACTAGGCCTTATCCTCATTGAAATAGTTTGACAGAGCATAAATTCCGAATAATTTATATTGTACCAATGGTTGATTTCTAGTCTCACCCATTGTCTTCTTGCATGGTGGATGGCTCTTGATGTTGCTCTTGTCCACAATCCAGACCTTATTGGAACATAAGACGGTGTTAGATTTTCTCTTACGCAGGTGTTCTTGAACCAGATGTGATAGAAGGTGATAGAATTAAATTTTGAATTGCTGAGTCTTGAGTCTTTGGGTGGTGTAATATGCGTTATAGTTTGACTGGCTTCATAATCAGTTGACAATTATCATATTAGAAGGATCAATCTAATTAGGGATTGCTAAATTATTTGCCTCTTCTATAATTTAAATTATAGAAATTTCTATTGTTATGTTATATAATTGAATCTAAATGTTTCCATGGAAACTAAATGGGTTTTTAATCGAAACTAGCTGTAAACCTTTTACATTTATTTCTAATAGGAAAGTTAGTGAAAGCTATGTGATGCGCGACAACAATTTTTTTTGTTGTATTTGAAATATTAATTTTACTTTTATTTTTGGAGTACATAATCATACATTGTGTATACTATTGAGTATAAGGTATACTATAGCCAAATATTTCTATCGGTCTACCTAACTCCCTATAATATATTTTGTATATTTTTTCACGATATTGTTGATTTGAATGATATATTTATAAGAAAGAAACCGTAGACGCAATAATTGTAATTTTCGATTATTCTGTGAGGCAGGAGCTGACCGGTTACCCCCGAGGTGTGTACAGCAGCGATAAGACCCCAACAAACAGACTGGGGCCAAGTCTGATCTTGTAATCCTGGATTCCGCTAATCTTACTTCTCTGTCGGTTTTTCAGTATTGCTCTCTGCCTTTGTATCTCACTTCTCTACTTGTAGTCATCGTTATTGCCATTGTTTCCGTGTCAAGTTTATTGGTTTTTAGCATTATTAAGGCCGATTTTATTCTGTAAAAAATGTGATCATGCTACTTTTTTGTGCAAGAAGATGAAGGGCCAACGGAAATAGTTTTTTTTTTTTATTATTCTGTGCAAGGAGAAGGTACTAGGTGTTAGATACCTATCACGCTATTTAAAGGAATCCCCAGGCACAGGCGGGGAGGGGGCGGTGAAAATGCAGGTTTTTATGTATTTTTGTCTTAAGAACTATAAGAGATAAAGACAAACTGTTAGTTCCGTATCATTCCAAATCTACTGGAGAGTATATAAAAAGTTTTCCAAATAAAAATAATAAACAGGAAGTTTTTTAAGGTCTCAACAATACCAACATTTTTATTTCAACTTTAGACCTTTTTTTTTGTCTGGTCCAAATGCTCTTCTGGACTCACAGAAAGCTTTAAATAATGAGATAGATGTAATAATCAGGTAGAAAACATTAATTTTATTTGACTTTCTAGTTTTAGAAATTTAGGTACATGAGTAATAAAAAAAAACATGACTTTTGTGAATTGTCGTTTTTTTCTTTCGTGTCGTTTCTCTATTGTTATTTGGTCAATTGTTGAACTAATAATCAATTCTAGAAGCTTAGACAGAACGGAACAGGTGTTTTCCTAAAAGAATCTTAAAACCTTTCTAAAACGAAGAATCGTTTTTCCAAGACCAAAAAGTTTAAAGTGTTGGAATATTGTGTTTTTTGTTGGTGAAACTTGTTAAAATTGAACTGTTGAATGTAGCTTCAAAAAATATTTAAAAAAGTATTTATTTTTGATTTTTTTAAAACGCAGTTGTGTATTAAAATTAAACAAATAATTAAATTTGAAGTTAATAAACTAAATAATATAGTTGATAATAAATAAACACAAATTTATTTTGTTTTTTCCTAAAAATAAATTTCACTTGGACAATGATCTCACAAAAGCTCGATTATACTTAAGTTTAAGTTTGCTATTCGGCTCTTTCCATTTCCGTAATATGTATCAATATTTTCAGAAAATACTCAACAAATTTTTAAAATAAAAACAAATAATTGATTTTTTCCCCTTCTTTTTTTGGGACCACCTTAACTCGGATATGGACTCATTCATGAACTCTAGTGGCATATGTATGTCATACTTATGAATACGAAAATATAATAGAAACTAATATATTATACCGCTTATAGATACATTTTGTATTGCCTTTCTATGAATGTATTTTTAACAGAATACATTTTTTTAATGTGATTGTTTTTTTAATTTTAATGTCTTTCATAATCGAAATGTATTAATGTATACATGATCAATTTTAATTAAAATAGATTTAACTTCTCCTTCTTCAAGCTCTCATTATTATTCGAATATACACCCTTTTTTAATATTTTCCATAGTGTTTGTGCCCTCACTCAGCCTCCACTGCTTTTCAATGTAAAACTCCTTACTTCCATTTTAAATTGAAATCGAGATAGCAATGGTTGTTCTTACTCACAAGAGTTTACTATTAGAATGGATAGTTAAATCTTTCTTAACTGTTCTCTTTATTTATTTTTTTAACGTTAAGAAAATAAAGAGTTGTTGCAAAGCTCTCTTCATCCAGCAACCGCTAGATTGGAAAACTACATGAAAAAAAAGGAAAGTAAGAAGTTTTTCACCCTCCTGTATATAAAGCTTTTGGATGGCAAGCCAGGAGGACGGCGGCAAAAAGGCAAAAACGAAACTGGAGGAAAGATAAGTCGAAAATATTCTTACAATTTTAGGAGGGAAATGGTGGAGACAAGCCCTGGACAGAACGGAGTGGCAAACTATTTTAAATGAGGTCCAGGTTTTTGAAGGAACGTAGAGCCACAAAGTGAGTGAGTGAAATGTTAATATTAATGTGAATATGTGAAAAATATTAATGTGAAAGGATAGAGATGTTAATATTTTATATATAATATTAACATCTCTATCCTGCGCCACCGAAAAAATATATATATATATATATATATATATATATATATATATATATATATATATATATATATATATATATATATTGCCTTATAAATAGATACTACGTTAATATATATATATATATATATATATATATATATATATATATATATATATATATATGTGACCTCCTTTTTTGCTTTAGTATATGCTGAATTTCGTTTGAGTGATGTACTTATCTCTATTTAGGTTAGTCTTATTTAGGCTGTTGAAGTAAGATTTGCTATTTTTGGTCTGCGTTGATGTAATTTTATATTTTTTAATCATGTTAATTTATAGCTTAGACAAACATTGGCTGATTAGTTATTAACTGCCAATTATGAAATTCGAGGCGTTGTTTTGGATTTTATTTTTCATTTTTTATACCATTTATTTAAAAACTTCAGATATTTATACTTCTGCCATGACTATGAAAACTCTTCTTTGAAATTTGACATTTGGAAACACAACAGCTCGACCCAATATTTATTAAATGGGGTTTACCCATTCGCCGAAACGTTGCTATAATTTTAATGCCGTAATCAGCAAGTTGCCGAAGTTGACGATGGATTGGATTGCATTATTAACTTTCATCGATGTTGAAAATTTTGCCATGGCTCTGATGTATTTAGCTAAGACATCGATCCATTGTGGTTAGTACCAGGGACCAGGCCCGTTGTTTGTGTTTCTACATGGCTGCCACACTGTTTTGCCTCAATCAGTGCCTATATTGACACTGCCTTCCCACCGCCCCCTCTCCATTAATTCATAATGATATCGGCTTAGCTCCATCTATAAAGTATTTGTTTTTAAATTCCATTTGTGGCTGTATTGTGTCCATAAATTGATATTGATCTCTTTAAGTGTTTGTCTTTACCGCGCCAATGGGAATCTGTTCAGTTTGTGAATATTTTGCATAGTTGTATTTTTAAATATTGATGGATGGGAGCACTCAATATATGTATATACACTCATTTTGGTAACGCTCATTATTATTAATAATTAGTAAATGAAATTTGTAGGGAGATGAATCAGGTGATTAGACCGCAATGATGATCATACTTTCCTCCTTTGATTGTGCAAGATCGTGAATCTGGCACCTCTACGCACTTCATTAGGTATTGTGGAATTAATTTTTTTTTTATTAAAATATTTTTGCATCAAAATATTGATTTCATTACAATTTTTAAGCACCTACTCAGTTTTTCTCACGAGGCTTACCTAACCCAACATGAGCTTTGATCCCTTCGGAAGGGCCTTTGTATCATAATTTGAAATGTTTCTGAGGTTCATTTTCAGTATCCCTAAGGATTACAGAACAAGAATAGGAATTTTTTTTTTTTTTTAATAAATCCTTTTATTTATTCATTGATAAACACTACAAAATAAAAAAATGAAGAAAAATTGGTAATAGTGATAAATGCACTCATTCGTACCTTATTTGCAAGATGGTAAATATGGTAAAGTAATAAATAAATAAAAAAATATATATCATATACCTAAATTAAAAAAAAAGAAAAGATAAATGAACAACACGGTAGTACATTTTACAATAATAAATTACTCTGAAACATAAGAATAATACAAAAAAGGAATTAAAAAAAAAAACTAACATCACATGGATTCTTATTTACAATATTTACTCTCGGATTGATGACTTCCCCCAGCACCTGTGAGGGGTAAAGCAGGGTTCAGTAGACTGGGGTCTACTCTCTCGCTACGTCACTAGTGTTAAAAGCCAATGGAGGAGGCTGATTCAGAGTGCTATGATATTATGTATTTTTAACTATTTTAATTCACAAAACACTCTATTATTTGCTTAACTGCATCGGATTTTTATGAATTCAGTTCAGTAGTTTTTAAGTTAACATTAAAAAGCATCGCACGAACGAAAAAAAAAAGGATACAAGTAGTTGAAGGAATGAGAAAATTTGTTTGATAAATAAATTTTCCTGAGAGTAACGTAATTAAAATGTTTTTTGTAATGTTTCTTTGTTAATTGCTTGACGCAAAGAAGACGGAGAGGAAAAAATCAGTAACTGTCTCCTGCACCGAATTCCTGTAGCTTAAGAAGTTAAAAGTTTGTCGGCAACTTCTAAACCGCCGAGAGAAGTTTAGCAAAGTATTTCACTACTTAATAGCATCTTACATCCTCTTTCGGTGCTTCAAAGGTAACGAACAGTCGCCATCGCTTCTCTCAACCTTACTCAGATTTAATATTTTAGTTCTGTTCAATATTTTCTTCCTTTTTTTTTTCTTCGGACTTTAATGTTTAAAACATGTCAAAGCAACTTGGAATTTTCATTGAAGTGTTTATTTCCGTTCTTAGGAACCAATTGTTTGTTTGTGTTTTTTCTGAGATTAGCTTTAGAATTAGGTATTTTTTATCTTCTTATAACAGCATAAGTGTTATCAATTTAATCTTTTCTATTAAACTTTCAAGAATGGTTTAAGAAATAATAAAATATTAAATATATAGGTCAAAACTGTTATTTATTTATCTTTCATAAAAAAAAAGTATTTTAAAATGTTTAATTGCATTTTTTCAATCCCCATAGTAAAAAAGGAGAGGCATAACTTCCTGTGCACCAGTCTTGATAAAAAGTAGCTGTCGACAATCGCTACTTAATTTTTTATTTTCATTAATTGTTTTATTCTATGTAAGGCGAGAACTAGAGAAGGAGGAAATTCTATCTAAGGGGAGAACTGGAGAAGGAGGAAATTCTATGTAAGACGAGAACTGGAGAAGGAGGAAGAACAGGAAGATCTACGATCTATGGGGATATTGAAGTGATGAGGCATATCAAGTTGGGAAGACTACATTGAGCTGGACAAGTTGCCAGAATGACGGAGGAAGGGATACCAGAAAGATGCTGGAGGGAAAGCTCTACCGTACAAGAAGGAGAGGCAGATCAAGGCTGAGACGTGAGGATGTTGTCACTCGGAATGTCCTTCTAAATTCCCGCAATTGGAGAGCGACCGCACAGGATAGAACCAACTTTCGAAGGCTTATTGAGGAGGCCAAGGATCGCATTGGTCTCTAACGTCACGGAGATAGATCTTATTCTAGATCAGTAGCAGATCCAGAATTTTATTTTTTGGGGGGAGGGGACTAAAGCCCGGGGGTCTGGGTATAGAGATACCTCATAGCAATGGGGCGGGGTTAATAAAAAATATTAACTTTTATTTTTTGGGGACTTTTCAGCCTCTTTTATTTTTCAGTCCCCTTCTTGAATCCGCTAGTGTTGTAGATTAATACAAATTAATCTGCAAGTTAAACATTGACAGGGCATTTGCTCTTAGCTTGAAGTAATTAATTTGTACCTTTCTAACAACCACCAACTCCACGGAAATTCGCAGAACAACGCCTGTAAGAAAGAAAATCTGCTTTTATTTCCTTTTCTATATTTACTTACTTCTTAAAATTCGTGGTGAAAAGCTAAAACTATCTTTTAGTAGTTCACGGTACTACAGATTACTAATCAAAATAGAATTTGGATAGCCTAAAAATTTAATTCATAAACTATTCTACTTTTACTATAAAGACATTTTATTTTTACATTGCAGCCTGTTTATGAGGATGTTAAAAATCAGCTTAAGCGAGTTAAAATAATTATAATAAGCGTGATGTTAATAACTGAGGTAACATCGTATAGTTGAGAACATGATTAGCTCGATGAGGGAAGGCGAGCTTTAGTCTCATCCGTCTGCTTTTGGGTATACTCGGCATTCCATCTTTGTTCCGGCTGTAGTAATTCCGTCTAAGCTGTTGTAGTTCAATACGCTGTATCTTTGATATTGGTCTGTTTTAGATTTTTTTTTTTTGAGAATTTAATTACTTTTCATGTAGGTTTCTACCATAAAATGCATACTTATTGAGCTATATGCAAATAAAATTTTCTTTTCGTGTTATTTTTTTTAATACTGCATAAATGAAAGGTTTAAGGCCTTTAAGGAAAATACTTTTGGCAACTTTCATCAAAAGCGTTAGAGCCGTTTTCGAGAAAATTTTAAAAGAGTGTAAAATCGATAATATAAAGTGGCTTTCTGGTTAGTCGGTTTTAGCGACAAAGTTGCTGAAATTCCAGACATGTACCTGTATATATGTATATATATATATACACACATACGAATAGTTTCTCCATTTATAATAATTAATTTGAAATAAACTTTGAGCTAAAGCTGTAAACTATTTTAATCTACAACGTATTTAGAGTGGCTTACATTAAGTCCCTGACCCGAGATACCGTCTTAAGAGGTATCTATAGTGAGCTTCTATCGACCGTGACCAAGTATATTCACTAGTCGAGGGGCTAACTTGGTCTCAAGTTGTCTTGATGAGCGGCAATCTGGTGAAGACCCCATTGCTTCTCTAAATTAATTTACCACCTATCGATTTCACAGGGTTAACTGCAATATCCTTTTACTCTATCGTTTTAATTAAATCTCGGTATAACTTTATTATGTGTTATAGATTCTTATCGAATATGTTTTTTTTTAAATAGTTATTTATTGATATAACTGAACACTTGCATTTACTGAACAAGTCTCGTACATACAATTTATCGAATTTTTAATAGACAAAATGAAGAAACAAAGAATTTATATTAATGTATATATATATATATATATATATATATATATATATATATTATTTATTGTTCGGGATCAGTTATGGATAGCCAAAAAAAAAATTTTTCTGACAGCCAACCACTCATCACTATCACTACTATATATTATTATGGTAGTATAGATCCCTTTTCCGGCTCTCAGGAGCGATGGATTTTGACGAGTGAGGTATCAAAAGAAAGGGAATTTCAAGGAGATGTGACGATTCCAATTTCTTGAATTTCTTTGTTTCTTTTTTTTTTTTTTTTTTTTTTGTTTCTTGAATTCTTACTAGGGCTTAAATAAAATTAATGAAAAAACTCGGAGGTTTCAAAGCTTTGACGACTGAGAGGGCGGATCGAGACGGGATAAGTTGGGTTTTAAAGATTTTGACGATATGTTCTCTTGGAACTTATTGGTCTAGCGTTTTAAAGCCCAAAAATCTACCGTTTTTGAGATAACGCACGGTATAGGTCCCTATGCCAACATGCGTACGTGCCGTTTCATGTGTCATGGCAACTTTATATTTGTAAAAGCAAGCCGAGACTGTATACAAAAACTTTTTAATAAGTTTTAAATTATTCTGTTTAAATGTTGTTTTTTATGTTTATATGAATGATTGAGGAGATTATATATTCATTCCCGTGTCTAACCGTAAAACACTGTTAAATATGAATACTGCACATAGAAAATGGTATAGCTGAATCTTATTGCTTAGCTGTGAAGCTGAAGGGATTACTAATTATTTATTAAGTAAACTGTTACTTCAACATGGTCATTACAAACCAAGCTGCTTAGTTTACCAAATCTGTTTAAATGTGTTAAATAAACTTATAATAAACATGCTAATATTATATTGTTTCTAATATGCGAATATATAATATTTTTCTAACATTATATGAAGAAACATGTTTCTCAAAGATAACTAGCTTATTCTAAAACTAGCTTATAATAACTTATATTATCACGAATGCATTAGGGAGAAGATAGATGTCTAATGCGAGAGTTTTTGCCCGGGTATACTAGTTATTTTTAAATGATTAGGATTTATTGCTCAATCATACTGGCATAAATGCGATAAAATATTATGTACAGACTTACAGATAACAAAGTACAACAATTACATAAGGATTTAATGCAAAATATTATACCATAAACTCGACTGACACAACAAAATAAAATAAAACTGGTCCCGTTACGGTTCGACTCTTTCTTACCTCTTTCTCACTCTCTCTCTCTCTTTCTTTCTCCCTCTCTCTCTCTCTCTCTCTCTCTCTCTCTCTCTCTATATATATATATATATATATATATATATATATTTATATTTTTTTCTCTTTCAAAATAATCCAAAAGGAAAGTCTTAAATTTCAAAAAATCATTTAGGCATTTTATGTTTATATCTTGTTGTAATGTAGAATGTAAAAAATCTAATAAAACAAACAAAGAACAAAGTGATATAGGGGAGTAAAAACTGTATAAAATACTACGAAAAAGTGCATAAAAAAAATAATGAAATAAAGCCTTAGGAACATCTCTATCAAAATACCTCAATCTTCTCACCATAGAATAGGTTGGTAACATTCAGGATAAGCTATCATTAATGCCATAAGTGGAATTCATAAAGACCCTAAACCTCAAATAAATCATTTGATGTATTTTAAATATAAATAATAAAAATTTGTCCTGAAGAAAATGTAGAGGTGATGTTCACTTTTTTAAAATAGGCGAAAATTAATAAAAGAAATGTTAATGATGGAGGAAACTAGGATTTGCTCATTTTCAATGATCTTATTAACACTGAGCCAGTTCATTGCATTTCATACCTATATTCATCTTACACAGCATTCACTGATTATCATTATCTCGAACAGTAATCATATAATGAGGTTACGAAGGTATAGAGTCATCAAGTACGCAACTTAGTTACGTAGAGCTTTAATAATATTCTCAGCTCAATTATAATTCCTAACGAGGAGCGGCAAATTTAATTTTCCTCTATTTAGCTCACAGTTACTTTTCATCCGTACGGGTTCATTAGCAAGTTTTGTGGGCAAACACTGAATCACTACTATACATGATGCCTTCTACGTCAATACCAAAAAATACGAACGATGATGTACGTATTTACTGTGTGGTACACTGCGAAGTGTAGCGTTTTTAAGTTATCGGTGCTGTAATGTTCATTAACTTTAAACCTACACAGCAAAAAAAAAAACTAATTACACACAAACATATGTATAGTCACATTGCTTCTCCCCCTCCCTGGGTTTGTATGACCCGTCAGACAACTGGAGGCAACTCACACCGACCTTAGGGCCTAGGGGTGATCACCTTGTATCAATTAATCGGAAATCGCGTTGTGGATTTCCAGAATGTTAAATTATCCTAGTTAAATTATTTCGCCTATTTTAAAAAAGTGAACATCACGCTTGGAGGGGGTTACCCAATTACACGTTGCTGTAGTTTCAATGGTGCCGTGGCAGACTACCTTTAGTTCCACAGCCGGTCACTTTATGGCCAATTGTGCTCTGTCCTTCCTACCGACTCACTCAGGCTCAAAGAAAGTGATACAGCGCTCTAGATCCACAGATAATAGCTGTTCAGGGTCAGCAGACACTTGAGGAGCTGCATTTCTTTCTCTGATGCAGTCCACCGATGTATGAAACCTCCGGATAATTTAACATTCTGGAAATCCACAACGCGATTTCCGATTAATTGATACAAGGTGATCACCCCTAGGCCCTAAGGTCGGTGTGAGTTGCCTCCAGTTGTCTGACGGGTCATACAAACCCAGGGAGGGGGAGAAGCAATGTGACTATACATATGTTTGTGTGTAATTAGTTTTTTTTTTTGCTGTGTAGGTTTAAAGTTAATGAACATTACAGCACCGATAACTTAAAAACGCTACACTTCGCAGTGTACCACACAGTAAATACGTACATCATCGTTCGTATTTTTTGGTATTGACGTAGAAGGCATCATGTATAGTAGTGATTCAGTGTTTGCCCACAAAACTTGCTAATGAACCCGTACGGATGAAAAGTAACTGTGAGCTAAATAGAGGAAAATTAAATTTGCCGCTCCTCGTTAGGAATTATAATTGAGCTGAGAATATTATTAAAGCTCTACGTAACTAAGTTGCGTACTTGATGACTCTATACCTTCGTAACCTCATTATATGATTACTGTTCGAGATAATGATAATCAGTGAATGCTGTGTAAGATGAATATAGGTATGAAATGCAATGAACTGGCTCAGTGTTAATAAGATCATTGAAAATGAGCAAATCCTAGTTTCCTCCATCATTAACATTTCTTTTATTAATTTTCGCCTATTTTAAAAAAGTGAACATCACCTCTACATTTTCTTCAGGACAAATTTTTATTATTTATATTTAAAATACATGAAATGATTTATTTGAGGTTTAGGGTCTTTATGAATTCCACTTATGGCAGTAATGATAGCTTATCCTGCATGTTACCAACCTATTCTATGGTGAGAAGATTGAGGTTTATTTCGTGGGAGACAAGTTTTTAACGCAACATGTTTACTTCATTTTTACAAGTTTCTTTGTAATTTATTACAACCTTTACAACATTTTTTAATAATCTTTTATAATATTTTTTTTTTTAAATGACATGCGTGTGATGTAATCTGTGCTGCAAAACAGATTTAACGGCGCCAGGGGGCAGAAATTTGGGGATGGAATAAATTCTAGAAAATTTGATACAGGGGGTAGAATCGTTTCCAAATGTGTAAAGAAGGTTAGTTTTATACATAGACTTCGCTTTTTGAAAAAGGCATTAGCGCCATTTAGCAAACTTTACATGAAACCATTTTTCTCCAAATAAAAATATGTCTTTTTTCAATTTTATTCTTTATTGTATACTATAGGAGATTATTAAGGTGGCAAAACCTTTATAATTACAATATATTTTTAAGACTTCTAACAGTGGTTAAGCCCAGACTGGATTGACTACTGAGAGTCGTTAGCATTTGATACTTATGCAATCAATAGTCGATTTTTAGACGATTTCCAATTTTTTTCTCGATGCATCGTAAGTGGGAATCGATAAAGGCGGTGTTTAGGTCCAATAATAAGCTAATCAAAAAACGACATCGACATGGTGAGAAATTCACGGAGAGTCCTTTATTTAGGTGGATGTAACAAATTAATAGTTAACGGTTTAAAGGATTAGTTATGAAATCACGAGATAACTTATCTTTTGGATCTAGAAGTATTATCGAGGTAGACTTATTCTGTCAATATCCTTTTGGGAAACTTCATATTTATCTTTAATATCTCTATAAGTTTAAATTTTTTCCCTATCAAATTCGGAAATGAGATTATCCATTCCTCTCCTCCTCCCCAATGTACCTCAGTCCTCTTGGACAGCAGACACCCATCCAGAGTTTGCGGATTTTGCCTGCGGGCCAGACGCACACATAGACCGAACGGAAAATCAATAGGACGAGGAGTGGTGTTGATTAAATGTTCCCCCACATGCATTATACATAGACCGTGGGGGCCTCTGATGATTTACTTAAATATTAATGTTCCTGCGTGCGACTGTTGGTGTGCGTGGCCTAGCTCCGATATATATCCATTACCCCCGCCATTGCTGTCAGTATCTCCAGCCGGTACACAGGTCTCGTACTCCGGCAGATCGTGGAGTATAACCCTTCCGATAGCGTGGGTATTCGCCCCGGAACTTATTCATCATCCTTACACCTGCCATCTCCTTATCCCATTAGCATCTCTTTGCCCTTTCTCATCCTCTTCCTTAAGATGGATCGACCGTTCAAGCCCGAAAATTGTATCAGTTCAGTACAGCTCAAGATGCCGCGATAAACGGAGGTGATCGAAAGCTCTTTCAATGTAGGTATATGCAACCCATTCTAAATTTTCTCGATAGCAATGGAGATGGATTAAAAAAAACTTTATACTATATATTTCGTCATCAGAATCCACAAAATTCAGAATCCATGAAAATACCGGTAACATTTACACCATGCCGGAAAAAAAAAGAACCATCCACATATATACATCCAATAACGTTTTTGTTTTGACTCACTGCTCAAACATGTATATATATATATATATATATATATATATATATATATATATATATATATATATATATACACACACACAAACAAACACATATATCTATGTATACGGATGTACGTAACTATAAATAATTCTGCTTGCATATTCAAAATATGTTCTGTTATTATCTAAGCTTGTTCTGTTGCGTTTAATTTTTTTTTTGTTTCTTTTATTTTTTATGTAAATTTTACATTACAATGATCGTATATGTTAACTGAACATACCCTACTTATAGTATGATGTTTCGCATTGAATTAAATAAACTCCTCTTGCAAAGGGTTACATATATGCAGACGCCACTTTTTTCCAGGAAGAATGTGAATGTTACTAATATTTCCATGAGTTTCAGCAATGTGTGTGTGTTGATGTCTGTGTTGTGTACGGTTGTTTGCAAGTTCTTTATTTTGTGAAGTTTAAGGATACCTGGATAATAAACTCCATCTTCTCTATAGACAAACATTAAATTAATTGATCATAAAATATACCTGTATATTATATATATATATATATATATATATATATATATATATATATATATATATATATATATCAATAATAATAAACTTAACGTACGGAAATATTAAATATTTATAAGATAATCAGTCACATCTATCGCATTTCAGGTTTAATGAAGTAGAAATACTTCTCTTCTCTCCCTCCATCTCATCAACCGAAAACTGCATTCTAAACAGTTGATAGGAGGGGAGCTCGTTCTTATACGGTTATTTGTATTCCATCTGCATGATGAGTATATCGCCAGCTTCCGACCCTTAAGGTTCTTTAACCGTCATTAATACGCTTATTGTTTATTATTATTTTTTTAGAAATAATTCTCGTAATCTTTGGTTTTTAGACAAATATCGTCCGAGTGTTCATTTTTCTTTTTCTATAATGTAAAATAATTCGATTAAATTTTAAATATTTGGATTTTTATTATTACGCAACGATCGTGAATACTTTTTGTGAATCGGTGTTTTGAAATTCGGGTATCATGAACTGTAATGATAAAAAAATAGCGTGTTTAAAGGAAAGATTGGCCGTTGGAATAAAAATAAAATGATATAAAATTGTCGATTTACCATACTTATTCGATTAAAATTAAGGCATTCTGTCATAAAACATGGTAACTAACAAAATGAAAACTTTTACAAACTTTAATTTTTGTTTAGTTACAATGTTTTACCTCCAACCAGCAATCACTTACGATAACTTAAATTCATGATTATTCTTTAAAGAAAATAATATTCCTACAGATCCTTTCAATATCTATGAAATCAGCCTCAAGGAATCCGATGTGGCCCGAAACTTCAATTAACAAAAAATGTTAGATCCAATGTTTAACGACCGAATGCCCTAATATAGACTGCTAAGTGTGTTGTGCCTATAGTAACCCCGATGTATTTGAGCAGCATAGCTTGGAAATGAAGCTTCCATCACTTTCTCTCACTAGAGTTTGTATTTTGGACTAAAATTTATGAATGTTTAGCCTCGCAATTTTACTATAAAACGAAAATTTCTATTTAGGAGATCTAGTCTAAGCTGGCTAGTTAGGATATATTTTGCCTCAAAATAAAAATGAAAAATTAGAAAACGCATATAATGCGTTGAATGTGGAAATTTTGGTACGTCATCAATTTTTTTTTTTCACCTAACAATCTTACCCGAAACCCTATAATTTAGCTAAAATAGAAAAAAGTTGTGAATGAAGTTTGATTCAAGTTATTAGACTTATAAAAGAAATATAATATTTTTTTATCGGATCAATGTTTTTATAACTAAAAGTCATTTTTTTGTCTCTTTTTAAAATATATATATATATATATATATATATATATATATATATATATATATATATATATATATATATATAGATAGATAGATAGATAGATAGATAGATAAAAGAACTTTATTCTGGGACTAGGTCCCTTAAGAATAACATGAAGGAACCAATAAAACAGTAACATTATATATATATATATATATATATATATATATATATATATATATATATATATATATATATATATATATATATATATATATATATATATATAGAGGCAACCATATGGAATCAAACGCATGCATTGTATCTAAGAGAAATATAATTTAGTTAAAACCCTCTGTAGTATTTTTTTTTTCACTTGAAAAATTAGTTGAGCCAAAAATAAATTTTTAATTCAATTTAAGGCATCGAATGATAGCAGATCTCTGTTATTCAGTTTTATTTTTACCGATGCGATAATTATTTAATGCTTATTAATATACTTTAATTTTGTACTTCGGGAATATGTTGTTTTTTTTCAAATTATTATATATAATTTATTATCCCATAGAATTTTGTCCATCTATTTTTTCTCGATAGTCTCAGAATTATAATTAGTTTGTCTCAGTATATTAATTAGTGGACAGTCTTGGAATGATTTACAATATATATGGGGTTTGCCTTTTTCAGACTATTGATGTGATATGTGCTATTTCTACTTTGCTATTTGAGAGACTCAAATTTTTGTTTTGTAATCTTCTGATAATATCCTTTCTGTTGAGTTTTCTCTTTCCTTGTCTGAATAATAAATGCTTTTTGTTTTTATTATTTTTCCTATCGGCCTCTCTTCGTTCTAATACGAATGGCAGAACCCATTGCAGTACTTTTTCCGAATTCCTGACAGCGAAGTCGCCACAGAGGGTCCAAGGATGTGGGGGAATAGTTAGCAGTCCCGTGGGGGCATTCTTAGTGAATCTTTAAACAACTCTGTGCCATGAATCGCTTTGGCTGGATCCCGAATGTTCCTATCTCGTGAGACAGTCGTTCTTTTGACATTGTCGAAGTTTGCATGCTCATATGATATTCTGTTCACTCCAAAGAGAATATAGTAAATTAGTATTTACTATCACTTATATCAAATTTTGGCATAAATGCTCGTACATTTCAGTTTAGCTGTTTGGACTACTGTGGTTAATTGAGTTTTTAATTAATTAAATGAGTAGACCATTATTCAAATTTTAAATTAAAATTTTGAAGTGTCGCCTGAGTTTTAATTTTTTTATTCAATAAAGTAGGATTCGAAATTTTATATCTAATTATAACTTGTATTCTTCACTAAAAGAGGAAACAAAAAAAAATCTATTATTTCTTGCATGAGGCTATGAGAGCAAAAGTGGCCTAAGCCAACAAATTCTTGAATACCCCAATATTGATTTTTTTGCTTCATACAATGCACTCTATTGGTATTGATGCCTTTGAAAACCTAAGTTTCAAACATTCTTGTAGATAGAAGATTTTGGCCTATCCAATTAATTCTATTTTTAATCGAAATGAAATGGAATCGTGGCCTAAGGTCATTGTTTAACACATACACTGCCAAAAATGGACGGTATGCTGGACGGATAGACGGAATCCCATACATACCATCGATGAAAGTCGTCCTGCAAAAGAGGTCCTTCGAAGAATGGGTCGATGGTACTACTAAAGATATCCTTAAATAAATAATCTCAATTTAAAAAATATATAAATAATAATGGCTTTTAACATAAGTAGTTTAATAATTATGCTATAATTTTTATTGTAAATAGACTTGTATTCATATAATATAATATATTCGTGAAATTTTAAATTTAAAGATGAACAATGTATTTTATCAAAATAAAGGTTTTGTTTAACTGAAAAAAGCACCTTAAAATGGTACAAGAATAGGCCATGTTTTGAAGGTTTTAATGAATAGCTGCTACCAATATTCACCTAGAGGAATTTTACTCGGCATACCTATATATCTCATCTTCCGATTCATTTTCGTATTAGGAAATAATAATAAACAATAAATAATAAATAATAAACAAAACAGTGTCATCTATATATATATAATATAATATATTATCATCTATATATTCTTCTATATATTCTTCGTCATCTATATATATATAATATAAATATATAATATAATATATTCGTGAAATTTTAAATTTAAAGATGAACAATGTATTTTATCAAAATAAAGGTTTTGTTTAACTGAAAAAAGCACCTTAAAATGGTACAAGAATAGGCCATGTTTTGAAGGTTTTAATGAATAGCTGCTACCAATATTCACCTAGAGGAATTTTACTCGGCATACCTATATATCTCATCTTCCGATTCATTTTCGTATTAGGAAATAATAATAAACAATAAATAATAAATAATAAACAAAACAGTGTCATCGAAGAAATTTAAATGAATTGCAACAATTATTCTAAACCAGGTCAAGTTCTTAATTTAACTATTTCAAGATGTGCATTTGTATGCATTACCAAACACAATATTTTTCGTTACAACGATATCAGAGTCCAGGATTAATTTGTTAGCTGTTAAAATGGTGGTTGGTCACGAAGCCTGCTTCTTATCGTGTAACTAGCTCATGGTCCTCTGAGGATTCTAATAGCTACCATTTATTTTATTTTTATTTTTTTGTTTAAACCTAGTAACCGTTCGATTCCTGCTATTAGTTTTTAAATCAATTCAATCCGGGCTTAAGAAAAAATAAAACAACTAAATTTTATATCAGTAAGAATAGCACTTTCTCAATTCCAAGTCCTGATAAAGAATAAAATAATTGAAACGCCGTGGGTTGAACTCAACATCGATAATGTCCCAATTGCATTTACATGAAAAAATATAAAAAAGTGAATAATTTATTTTATTTAGGAAGTAATGTAATATAAAAATGTTATTTAGGTTATACCCACAAAAAGATATGTTTATAATCCGTTTATTAGCTAAATTTAGATTACTAAGACATATCACGAAAGAACTACTTTACGTTTATAACAAAACTTTTCATACTGGTTTACAAATTCCAACGGTCGACGTACACATTAGAACTTACTACAAACATTTTTACTAAAAAACATTAATAGAGCAAATGTCCACGACTTTATGCCTGAGAACAAGTGGCGATGCTAAAAAGAACTTGGATGAGGGATCTGTTAACATGAGATATTAAATCATGACAAGGAAGAGATACAGCTGGGTGCTGGTCTGCTTGTTGCCTGTAATACCATATTTTCATTCAGTGTTACAGACAGGCAATTTGCTCATTGTCATTTTTTGCAGTTGATAGGCTTGGATAAAAATATTAAGGGAAAATAAAGTTATTGTTATATATATTTTTTTTTTATTTTGATATTCCCTGCTGGGTTATTATTTTTTAAGTCTTTTCATTTATTCGTATTTTTGCTTAAGTTTTAATTATATAATGTTATTTTTCTCTATATTTTTTTCTAATCGATAGAGTTTACAAAATATATCTATAATTATTTTTTTCTATGTTTCAATTCTAAAATTTATTTTAAAAACCGCGAACTGTTCTGATAAAATTGGTATTTATTTTATTTTACTTATCTTATTTTTCAAGACCATCACAAAAATGAACGCCTGAAATCCCTTATATATTTTTAATAATTATATTTATCTTTTTACAAAAAATACTTGTTTTTAAATTGTAGTATTTTTTTTATAACATGAGGATTTTTTAATTTTTTTTTTAATGATTATCGAAAACCGATTTTTAAAATATCTGCTTGACTAGTCTGCCTTCCTAACAGCCTAGACGAGGAAAATCCGATACCAATTTGACACGGAACAACATCAAGGGATTGAAATAAATGAAGCGAAAATCGTTGATAAAGGGAGTACTATTTGATGTTATGTGAAACGGTTGAAGGAAAATCTCTGAGGGGTGGGGAAAGTTGAACAAAGTTGGGAAAAAGGATTTAAAGTAACATGACGGCTTGGAAACTGGGCTCCCTCTCTCTGTCTCTCTCTCTCACGGACTAAAAGTTTGTCCACTGCTGATAAGAAAAACAAACAGTTCCTTGTATCACAGGATTAAGCCCGTGGTGGTTTTTGAGCGGTACTCGCCTACTTGTTCTTACAGATCACATGAAAGGTTTAAATTATAATAAAACATTATATTTGTATCATAAAATGCATGATCAACTACCTCTTACACCCTTTTGTATATAATCAATTTAAACAATGACAGTGTGAAGTACTTTGATTTCAATCTCTTAAAGTAATTAAAATGTCATAAGAATAATTTTTTTTTCTTTATCTTTTTTGATTGACAAATATTTCAATCAGTTACATTCAAGAAAAATTAGTTACAGATATAAATATACCGATAGAGATTATCGTATTATTATTTGTATCTATTATTTATGTTTTTGTTAATTGTATTCTGACTAATTGATGTCACAGAATATTATATTATGGAAATAAAAGTTTTTTCTATTTCGTATAGATTATTAAAAAAAATATTAATTGAATATTTTTTTTCAATATAAAAACACTAATTAGGACTTTTATTTATTAAGTTATTACGATAGTTTACCACTGACTCGCAAAAACTCAACCAGAGACATCAATTATTTACTATAAACAATTGGAAGATTCCAAATCACAAAGCCTCAAGTCTCTAAAATACCGGCAATCAACTAACCAGTCAACGTTTCGCCATGGCAGGACATACACCAAAAATCACATCGATTAAGATATAGCACATCTCACATCAACCGTTCAGAAATGCGCATCAAACAGAGACAGCAAATCCACTCGAAGACATCCAATCACGTACTCTAGTACGTCTTTCAGATTTTATATCTGAAGCTTTTTTAAATTATTAAGACAAAAATATGTACAATAAAAACACAACAAATCAAGAAGCCATACCATCTGCAACAAAATTATTACAACGCGTATAAAACAATTCATTTTATATACTATAAATTTAAACTTTAAAATATTTACAAATCTATTATATTATTGCGTATATGAAAAAGAAATTATAGAGACCATTTTTCGAAAAATAACTTTCCTTTATAATAATTTATGCGTAAGAGATTATTTAATGTCACGTAGTTTCGAACCCGTTGTAGTTTTTAAAAAAATGTTTAAAACTAAATTTTGTTGACTTGCTGTTGAAGGCTAGCTAGAAACTTGCTGGAGAGTGGATAGTGCTGCTGGTAGAGTGAAGCTGATAAAGGCAAATACTCTCCCAGATCGTGAACCTTATCAGCCGATAAAAAGAGCTAAAGGGAACCATTTTCCAGGACCTGCCTCAGCTTAGGGCATCCTCTCAAGGTAATGTCTACTGTCTTGGTCATTTACTTTTTACGGATTTTCACAGCGTTGATAGCCCTCTGCCGGGTAAAGGTAACACGGCGGATTCCACTAAACATATTTTCATTTGTTTTACGACTCTTAAAATCCTAATAATAATATCTGGAACTAAAAAAACTGACGCTTCTAGAAGCTGAAGCTCAGATTTACAATATTTATTTGATAACTATAAATTCTGTAAGAATATTAAATTAACAAATTAAATGATATGATTTATAATATTACAAGGAATATAAAGAGTAATATCAAGAAAACAATAAGAAGGAGATACCTATTTTTTGGACATATCAATCGGATGGATCATAACAGATTAACAAAACAAATATTAAAGTATCTTTCGTAGAAGAATATCGACAATAAGCCTGATTCAAGAGGTCAAGAAAGATCAGAAAATTAATAAAATGAGACAAAAGGAAATTACAGAAAGATGTATCTTTTTTTAAATTTATTTTCAGAAATTTACAATTGTATATGAATGGACAACCAGTAAATGTAAAATGAGAATTAGTAGGTAAAACTTGGCGTGAGAAGAAGCTACCCGTTCGCATGACTTCTATATTAGGAGGTCCCGTGGCCATCTTCTTTTCAGACGCCTCGGTGGGTTATAGGGAATTGTAGATGTATATTTAAAAATTAGATTTTGAGAATGGAAGGATTCCAACTCGGTCCAAAGTAATCTGAGGAAATAAGAATGAAGCATAGGGAAATTATGAAAGAATACTAGAAATACAAAAGAGAAAATACACGGAAGGATGAATTGAAATTTTTAATTGGTGGTAGACCTCGTCGAAAAAAAAATCTGAAAGTTAATAGTGTCAGAAGGAACTTTGACGTAGAAACAAAATTAAGTTAACTTCTACTTAGTCAAATGCTTCACCTCCATCACTCATTTCCTAAATGGTAAATATTGTTTTATTATTTGATTTAATTTTATTAAAAATTCCCGGGATGATGTGGGATAAGTACGAAATTGGCAAAGAAGGAGAGAATTTTCTTTTTAAGATATACCACTTACTTCATACCTAAATTTTGGTCTTCAAAACATTAAGATATCTATTAAATTTCCTGAAACGAGGTCTTAAAACTTTTGATGATTGACAAATATTCACGAAAGCGATTTATTCAGAAACTGGTACGTACAGTCCTCATCCTTACCCGAGTCAGAGCTACAATGTAAAGTTTACATTTAAAACATGCAACTACGACTCATTCGGTCTTCCCTATTTCTTGTCATATGATGACATAAAAACGCTTTCGAGTTGTTTCTTGAGTTAGCTTATTTTGCTGAAAAGTTTGTTTCTCACTTGGATCAGGACTTTGTGCAAATACTTAGATCAATATCAGTTATTCTGTTTTTTCTCCAGAGATATATTGTTGATCTTTCTGATATTTAGGTACGTCATTATAAGGGGGAGACGGAGGGGTCTCTCCCCCCTCCCAATAGTTTGTAAACCCAAAAAATAGAAAAGATTTGTCATTTTAGAGCATACTTCAAACTGCAAAAATTGTGGTAAAATATTTTACTATCTAAGAGTCACTGAAATTTAGTATTAATCCTTCTAAGGTAAGACAGTGTTTCCCAAACTTTCGATATCTGTATACCCCTTCAGAAATTTTCGTAATACTGAGTATATATTCTCGGTAAAAATAAAATAAAAAAAAAACGTGTACTTTAAAAACTATTTATTTATAATATATGTATATATATATATATATATATATATATATATATGTATATATATATTTTTTTAATTGTGAACCGCGTTGTGGTTTTCCAGGACGTAAAATAGCCGCGTGGAGGTTTGGTCCATGGACGGTCTGCTTTGGGAAAACAAATATAGGTACTCGGGCGCCTGCTGGTCCCGAACAGCCATAATCCGCGGTTCTAGACCGATTTGTCATTGTCCTTGAACACAAGTGAGTCGGTGGGAAGGATACTGCCGAATTGACACCACAGGAGCCGGTTATGAAGCAATGGGCCTGCCGCTGCACCATGGAAACCATGGTTCGCTGCAACGTGAGGTTGGTTGACCTCCTCCAGACTTTCTGTGCTCCCGCAAGCAAAAAATATTCAACGAAAAATAAAAATAGGTTAAATTAATTAGAAGAATAAAATTGTTTGTTGAAAAGACAGACTGTCATAATTTGGTTCATTGTTTGTTAATTTTAATCTGAGTTCCAGTACCACAACCAGAAGACTGCTACTTATTTTTTTAAATGTTTATAAATGTTGAAAAAGCAACTTATGCTGTTGCAGATTTCATTAGCATAGATGTTAAAACTACATATACACAACACAACAGGCGCGCCCCTACCAAAATCATTCCATACCCCTTGGTGTATGCGTACCACACTTTGGGAAACACCGAGTTAAGACAATGGGATTTTACCCATGCAATGCAGTGCTTGAATAGAAATACAAAAAATAAAAATTATATATATATATATATATATATATATATATATATATATATATATATATATATATATATATATAAATACACATATACACCTTTTATATATGGTTCTCAGGTGTCAACATTCACAATTTTTTTTAATTGAACTGGTCAAAAAACTTGTTAGAAAAAATTGATTTCGCCCTCCCCTCCAATAAAACTTTGTACCACTTCCCTGCTGACACTACATCATCTCGTTTAACATTTTGTTGGTTACCATTCTAACTGTTGTAAGCCGTACAATACGCAACACCTCTCCAGAGGAGGAAGTATTTTCATAAGAGCGAATCCGACAAGCTTTGCGGAGAGCATGTTTGAGTTGGTCTTATCTAATCCAGATGACGATTAGGAATGGCCGTTTGTCTTTGAGCCTGGGTCAACAGGAACGAAAATTATGGTTTGGGTTCTGTTTGCGGTGTCGTCAGCCTATAAGCAGTAATTAGTGGCCTCGGCCTGTGTACTCAGGATTGGGCCACTGCTACCCATCCGCACAAACTCTTCCATTACCTGATTGTACCAAGGTTAAAGCTTTTCCTTATTTAGTCGCTAAATTGGCATTGATTATTTCTTGAATATTTAAATTTTTAATATTTTACTTTGTAGTAAAATGACACAGTAAAAAATTACATGTGCCTGAGATTATTCTATTTAAACGATCAGTCTTTCGTCCTTTGCAAACACTTGTGCCGAAGGAAGGATAGTAGATTTTCAAGTTTACCGTTTCCTTTTCTCAGTGGAAATCCATGCTCCTTTGTAATGCAGCACTACTGAATTTCAAAATACTTAGGAGTAGCGCATAGCAAACATATTAATTTTTGAGATAATGGCAGGAAAGCGATGTTAAAGTCTCGTAGTCCAACTATCAATATAACTAAAAGGCAATTTTTTTTCTTCGTTTTATTATAAAATTACATGTAATGTCTTGTATTTGTATTGTTTTTATATGTCTTTCGCCAATATATTGTCAAAAAAGTTTTTTTTTTTATCGTTGTGAGTTGTCTGGTAACAAGTCAGATTTATTGTAGAAAAATCTATTGCAATGTGTATATATACTATTATATATATATATATATATATATATATATATATATATATATATATATATATATATATATATATAATTACAATATACATTAAAACCAAATAAAAATCGATCATCAGTGGAATTAATTAATACTCCAGAAAACGGACTAACGTTTTTTTTTTTTAGATTGATTATTATTTCGTATTCTACCTTATACATAATATTACCCTTAATTAATTTTATAACAGTATCACACATAATTTTACCGATGAAATGACAATATTTTTTTTGTCATTTAAGTTAAAATTATTCTATTTTTGTTCATTTTTTTTCTAGTATTAATAAATGTTATTTCCTTTTCCAGACCGATTTCATGCAGAGCAAGTTAGTAGGAGAGAAACCGTCTCTGACAGCTATTCCGGTAAGTTTAATTAGTTTTGTGCCTGTTGTATATCTCATTTATTTTATTCTTCTTTTGATTGGAGTTTGTTATTTTCATTTTCAATATAAATATATATATATATATATATATATATATATATATATATATATATATATATATATATATATAAACATACATTATTATTCCTTAAAACCAAAGCTTTAGTTCCTGAATAAGATTTTCAAATATAATAAATAAAAATCCGTTCTGTACAAGATTAAAATACTTCTTCATCACATCGTTTCGTTGATGGCAGTCTTAACGTTAAGAACCCGACACTGCCAAGGAAATTGTAGCGGAAATTCATTGCGAATATTTTATAAAGGCGAGCTCCCTAATTAAAATTCACCCTAGTGATAAAAACAGTAGATTTGTCTCCCCTCCCTAGTGAATATTATACAAATGCCCTCATTTTTTAGCTAAATGATTGGGCGTTGGGGGAAAACCGGGGATGAAGAAAGCTGTGATTTTCTCTTTCCTCCCATTCCACTGGATAAAAGAAAATAGTTAAAAAAAAAAAAAAGAGATGAACATAGAGCTCAGACTATTTAAAGTTCTTTCGCAGAAATTATGGTACCTGAGCCTTCACCAATTAGACCCTCTCTCTTCTTGTTTACGTTTTATTGTTTCCTTTACTAGTCCCAGTCTTTTCAAACGAGGTATTACCTGTTTATTTTTTCCACAGAAGGCGAATGATATACCAGAAACTTTCTTTAGCTAACGCAAAAATAATTTTCCAATTGTTGGACGCGAATTATGCTGTACGTTTTTTAAAGATAATTTTTAAACTATTAACCATGTGCATATGTTGATTATCGTATTTTTAGAGATTTGGTATGCAATACTGATAATTATAATAATTATAATTGGTAACTTATACTTATTAATATTGAATTGCCGAAACGTTGACTGCTTAATTTACGGGTATTATCGAGTCTCTAGCCTTCGGTATGTAGAAACTTAGACAGAAAAAAAAGTTTAAAGTATGCCATATAACATGCTGGAAAAACCTCAAATATGCAGTAAAACCTGTAGTACTGTGGAGCAAAACTTGCAGTAATATGCATGATGAATGCCAGAATTGTGTCATCAGAAACAAATCAACTAGAGGCTATAATTACACTCGAAATTACTTTATTTAAGCATTATAATTATATTTATAATATTAAGAAAAAAGGTAAGAAAACGTGGTAAATTTCTTAAAATTGTTTCAGCATTAAATAATTCTTAAATATTATCATAATTTTAAAGTATTTTTTTTTTTTTTTTCAATTTCTTTATTTTTCTTAATTTTAACTCACAATGAAATATTTTACAAAATAGTCTTCTGAGAGACATTGTACCCACCCCATATCATTTAAAAAATAATTTTATGCAGAAAATGATCTTTCTAGATGCACTGAAGTAATTAGTGCATATTTTAATTTAGATAGTATATCTGAATCTCTAATTAGACATGCTTCAGATATATCAGTACTAATTTTATTTATGTTTCTTAAAGTAATAAGCCTACATTTTATTAAGAATATTTTATCACTTTTTCTTTTAAGAGGTCCCAAAATTTTTCAGGAGCACCATTGACTATCCTCTGTAATTTGTCGATAATTTCACAACTCTCATTTAATGACAAACTTCTATTTGTTTATCTATGTCTTAATAATATTTATTGAAAAGCTTATATTCGTTTTCATGAAAGCGAAATCATTCTCTACGTTTCCCGACAATGGCTACAATATTTTGATCATCGTCTGTAATTTAATTTCGTTAACAACTTTTGTGATTTCTATGTAATCTTCTGCATAGAATATTGCCGATTCTAGCCAGATCCCCCATCTCGTTATTATCGGTAGTGGCATTAGTGGTTTTCCTGGAAGTATCTCTTATTTTCTATTTTTATTGAAAAAAAAAATCATTTTTTATATGCAATAACCCATCAGATATCCAAAGCTATGCAGAATAAAATTTATTATATCTACGCCAAATATATTGATTTGTAAAGATATTAAATATTTTTGGTCGAAAATCTTTTCTTCTGATATTGAATTTGATTTTGATTGAGATTGCACTTGATTTCTTTTATATTATTATTTCCTTTTCTTTTGATTCTCCTATTTATATACTTTCATTTTATGTGTTCATTTCTTTATTGACTCTTGTTCGTTACAGTTTTTTGTTATAATTTTGACCGTCACCTATGACTTTCTTCTCTTTGGTAAGATATTTTAGCTTATTCGAGTAGGAGGATTATTTTTTTCTTGACAATTCGTGAAAACCTTTCATCCATAGTCTGCTAAATACTCCTAACTTCCAAAAAACTTCTCGTTTCTTGCACATTATCCTCCTTGAGGGCAAAAAGAGGAAGAGGAGGTGCAGAAGCGATGACACGTGCAGACAGACAGCTGCTAGAGAAGATTTAGGGGTCTGCCATTAGAAGCAGGCTGGAGGAGTTCTCTAATTGGTTATCATCTCCGTGAACAACGTTCCCCGCTCTCCACATTCATACTTCATCACCATTCCCAACCGTGAATGACATTGTGAGCACGTGTCGGACACGTAGTGCAAATGTGATTTGATGGCTATCAATGCTATTGGCTATTGACCTTTTATGTTCTCCATTTTTATGTAGGCTCCATAAATTACTCGTAAAATATATTCGCTATCATCTCTCTCTCTCTCCCCTCCCTCTCTCTCTCCCTCCCCCTCACCCTCACTCTCTCTCCCTCGCCTCCTCCTTCTCGCTCTCCCTCTCCATCTCTCTCTCCCTCTCTTCTCCCATTAATGAATACAAATTTTATGCTAAAATGGAAGCTACTGTTATGTAACTATGAAAGCACGAATTTGTATTCTTCGTATATTAAAATAAATTATTGTGCTAAATAGGTTTTAAAAGATGTTCAAAATGGTTGTAACGAACTTTACGTCATGTGGTTGTGTTATATTCTAAATGTTTCGCCTAACTTTTATTCGATTTCTTTAGACTCAGTCTCTGAAACGCACAAATCCGTTGAAAATTTCACATCGACATTTGACCGGTTACAGTACTTTCTTTGCCAGTTAGCGTTATGAAAGTGAATACATGACAGCTAGCTTTAATGCATGTATCTTTGCTGACTATGGTCCAATTCCAATGATAATTTTTTGGTTTTGTTAGGAATTTAATAACCTTTCAAATGATTATTTATACAAAAAAAAATATACTTTTCGAGTTATATGCCAATAAACTTTTCTTTTCCTCATAACTTTTATCCCTTCACTTTAGAGGATGTACTAATAGATAGTGCGTAATGAGTTGGTAAAGGACAGTTAGGAGAAGACTTTAGGCAAGTTTCGTTAATATCGTTCGGGCCGTTTAGTCTATATAAAAACAGGTTTTCCGGCGATTGCACTGCTGTAATTGCGCACAGAGTTCTTTAGTTATTTTTCTTCACTGAACCGGTGGCTCAATCATTGGTTTTTATGAAGTATCAAGGGGAATACAGCGTACTAACAAATAAAGACGTTTGAGAAATAATATATGTCCGGAGATATTATCAATTTTAAATGTTAAGAAAAATATACGTAATATGTGCATATTTCTGTTAGTTTGGCCTCTCTACCTTTGGACTCTTTTGCAATCTAGCTTACTCACTGCACTCGTTTTCACATTTTCTATAGGGTATTTTCAGACTCCCTGATGCCGAAGCTATTCCGATAGGGGTCCATTAATAATTTACGAGGTCATGGGCCAGTGGTACCTCTAATGAACTGTGACGTGGCAAACAAAATGGGCAGCAACTCGACAAAACAAAAACTATCCAAGCGCTAAACTCGCACCAGGATTGAGCCGCAGCCGGTTGTATGATGGATGGTCAGCTGTCATGCTAATATCGCCTCTTTCACCCCGCTCTCCGTTATATTGAATAAATCTACATCCCCGTGAATAAAATCCCATATATTCATGGCCATCCTTTTAATCAGTTTTTCCTCTGGCAAAGAGGGAGTTTTACTATCGATATAGATGAAATTAAATAGTACTTACCGACCCGTGCCAAATTTTATTAAAATATCAAATGAATATTCAAAATGATAAACTTTGATAACGGAGATTTAAAAAAAAAAAGTTAAAAGAATCAGGTAATGTGTTTAATTGATGCACAATAATTAAATTTCATAAAGAGTTTAAAGACAGGCTCAGATATCATACATTTATACAAAATATAAATGATCATATCCATCATCAATGAAAAAAAAAAAAACGTTTTCACACGATTACTGATACTTATTAGAATGTTTATGGATTCAGCTTGCTTCCACGGTTATGGAGTTTTTATGACACCAGTTGGTTGGCATAGGGCCCGATCGGCCTTATATCGTGCGTTACCTCAAAAAACGGTTTTAGGACTGTCACAACCGTGCAAGCCAAGAGCCCGAACGGCTCCGCTCAAGTCCAAAACTCACTAAGGCTCGATTGAATTGCTGTAACTCGGAGAGCTCGGCTTGATATCCAATCATTAGAAAATCCAATGAGCCGAGCACCCCCTCTCTCTCATACTCTCTCTCTCTCTCTCTCTCTCTCTCTCTCTCTCTCTCTCTCTCTCTCTCTCTCTCTCTCTCTCACACACACACACACACTCATATGTATGAATTTGTAGGGAGATAATGGAGATTTATTATTGGTAGATAACATATTTTAACTGCATTTAATATCAAGGAAGGGCGGAGACTAAGTCCAAGAATCGATAACGCCATTAGGATCAAGATAACACTAAACAACCAAAAGAAACTAAGCGGAAATTACTAATGAACAAAATTAGTTACAATACACGATAGATTATCATAAACGGTTTAAAATTCTGGAGAAAGACATAGGTATGCGAAGAAGATAAATAAGAGCCTAGAGAGAAACCGCGTGTGAAAGATATAGTGTTGGAGGAAAGCTGACAAGAGAATGGATCATCAACTACAACTATTACCAAATAAACAAGCAGTTAAAAGAATTCGCTGTGAGACTTAGAGGTATAATTCAGGACCTCAAAATTCAGGACAGGTATATTTCATGGACTATATTGCTCTAAAAGTTAAATTAGTTTAGGAAACAAACATGGAACCTGATATTTACAATGAGGATCCACGACTCAGGACTATTGACATTGTGTTCCATCCAGGGGCCGTGGGAGGCCACAATGTATTATAAATTGTTACTGATATAATAAATAAAACCAAAAATACTATACTATAACTCACGTTACGACAGTAACATTTCCGGTACTCAGTAACAGAACTGGACACGGACTTATACATACTCACTTTACCAGATAACTGTAAAACGACATACAAGATACTACTTTTCTTCATTTCTTTTTGATTTTTGTTAACTTTTTTATTTGTGAAAATGTAATTACATATATATGTACATATTTAGCTTTTTCTTTTAGATGGAAATCCGTTCCCTAGTGATCAGAGTTCAAGGGGTAGTTGAGAAAGTTTTACCTAATTTCCTCCCATTTATCATCGGAGGGCAGCACCAAGTCATATTATTCTAGTATTATACGGCCAGCTTGAGGGGAATTATAGGGGCCGGACGGTCTAGAAGAGACCTTACACTACAACAGGCTAGCCGAGGGAGGGCCGGCAAACATTTCGTGTTGACTCAGCCGCGGCCGACAGCTTACCCTAATCCCGGCCACAAAGACGCTATTGTCGCTCTAACAGCTCTCTGATTAATGCACAAATTAAATCGCTACCAAGAGGGTCTTCTACAACCGAATAAACTTTTGTCTTTTCCACGGTTCTGAATTAATTGGAAAAAAATTTCTGGTCACTCTTTCGCCCTCTCTCTTTTTTTTTATGCCCCGTGCCCAGTCGGGGGTGAAACCTCTTTAGAGCTCTCCCGCAGGGGTGAGAACGCCCTTTAGATTGATTGCTGATTTTTTTTTTCTTTGGTCCTTTCCAAGTGTGATTTGTTGAATTGTAAAGAATTGTTTTAATACCCTCCCTTGATTTATTTCTATTGTCAGTCATGTTCTGTTTGTTTTACTTTTGTTCAATTATTTTAACACATTCATCAATAGCACATTATATGTTCCTTACAGATTTTCTCTCTGCATAGAATAAATGTCCTGTATATAATAAATGGTCTGAAACTATTTATATTATAATATAATATATATATATAGTTTTAGACCATTCATTTTATATTATACCTTGTTATATTATAGTCGTATATAACAAACTCAGTTAGAGCATCGACAAAATATCGGAATTAATAAAAACAATAAATAATATATCCATTAATTAGTATTAACAACCAAAGAATCAGTGTCGCTCAACTTTTTGTTATTTTTTTTATAAAAATTAGTAATTACAGTTCACAAGTCTGTCGAAAAAAAAATGTAATATGAGGCGCACCATGTCATATATATATATATATATATATATATATATATATATATATATATATATATATATATATGTATGATATTCTTGATATTTTGGTATATATGGTTTTTATAGATCATTTTATATGTATCATATAAATATGGTTTATTATACGATGCGGCAAATTAAAAAAATATAGTGATATGGCGGATTCGGCCTTCTTATATGGAGCTCCTCATATTTGATATTGGATAAACACTAACACTGATTCTACTTTCGGCTTCTATATTTTATAATTCAAACTATTTGAAAAATAAATAAGTAATGAAGTACTAAAAAAAAAAAGTACAAAAACAAATAAAATTTTAATAAAATATATAATAGATTTCTCATCAGAAATGGTACGTTAATATATTTGTTAATATATAGCTAAAAAATCTAGTATTAATTTATGTTTACCTGCATAGTTGATTTTAAATCAAAAATAATAATACAGTAATTTAATTTAATTAGAATGTTTTTGTTTATGACATGTTATTTATGTTTATTTTATTTTATATTTTTCTTTGCTACTTATTATATATTAAAATAATAAATAGAGAGAATTATATTATTAGTATAGAATGGAGAAATCCCGCTGCTTGCTAAATGGCACTCTATATGAGAAAGCTTAACCCCCCCTGCTCTTTCTGTTAGTGCACAGTTATTTATTTAATGAACAAGACATTACGGGATATTAAGCCAGGGGTCGGTTACTCATCTGGGTCTACATAAAATACTTTAATAACTCTATCAAAGTTTAGTTCACTGTTAAATTCAATGATGCACTAAAATTGGCTGGTTTAAGTATGGACTATCTGTTACGTACAAATATTCAATTATGTTAAATATAAAACAAATATTAATTAGTTACAGCAAGAACTCAAAAAACAGATAAAAGTGCTTAGCGATTATGCGTTGAACTATTTTGGAGAGAAACGTTATCTCTGTCTTTTTTGTATTACCTTAGGCCTTTTGTATACATTTATCTGATCTTATGGTTTTTATTCCTAATGATGCCGGAATTGGCGAAACGTTGATTTACTGTTTTTTTATTACTTTTTTTTTTGACAGTTCAAAGAATAACTATATCTACAATAAAAATTTAACTAATTAGCATGGTTTTTTGGCAAATTTTCGAGTAGTTCAATAATTATAAATATTTTTATTTTAATACCCTTTGCATGTTGTCCTTTAAAAAATGAATAAAATAAATACTATATTTAAGGAAACAACATAGGTTAAGACGATAACTGTATTGCCAATTATAAACCAAAAAATAATGATTTATTATCATAAAAATTTTCTTATTAAACATATGTTGATTTATTTCGAAGATTGGAATTTTAATAATATTACAAGTTGCATATAATATTATTTATATTTATTGTTTTTTGAGGCACTCAGGGGTTTATTTTTTGGACTGTGTTCCATTAATAACTTCTTCAATAACCGTTAATAAAATATTAAATATTAAATTAATTTGCATATTTCAGGAAAATGTTATCTTTATTTAGAATGATCTTCAAGTGTAGTAACACTTCGTCTATCCGGACTAACTGGGGCCAAAGGCAATCCGGATAATACTGGTAATGTGCAAAGCAAAATCCTTAAATAAGCTGACACCGTTCATTAAAATAAAAGCTTATAGCTAGTGAGTGAATCGACGAGAACCTCCAGTGACACTCTAGTAAATCTTCTTTAAATTCCACAAAAAGAATATTATTAACATAATTTATAGTTCAATATATGCAGGAGCGAATATTTGGCGTATTTATAGATAGTTTTGGCTATTTTACAAGGATGGTACCAAACTTGGGAATCACAGGTTCCGATCACTTTTATATATTTAATTGGAGAGGGTTCCATCAATGCTTATGCAAAGTGGAAAGACGCAATTCGCTTTTGTTTTCGAGAAATATCTATTTGAAATTCAACATGAAATGAGTGACTGTTACAATTAAAACTAGCGGTGTGGCCGCGAGGCAAAGCACTAACTTATAAACCTGGAGGTTGTAAGTTCAAAATCTCAGGTGAAATGATTTTTTTTTTTTATTCTTTTATTATGCCTGATGATTATAAATGATCAAATATTAGATTCATTAATTTTTTTTTGTTTTAATTTAACGTAATATGGATAAGAATATTTTAATTGAGATTTTTTCTATGGTCATTATTTGATTGTTTCATTTACAATAAAATAATCAAAATTCAAAAGCTGACATTGATATTGAAATGAATTAAAATAAAATAGTGACAATTATCATAAAAAATAGGAGTTGTAATAATTTAAATAATTGTCTATTGCCTTATGTGAGACAGAATAAGTTTCTTTTAAATATCGATTCTTGGTGTGGTCTAAAAGACAGGACATTGTAAGACAATATTTTGTAAATAAAAATTGCGAAGTTTCTTTGAGAGTGAAGATTATCCCTCCGAAATGTACACCCATTTGCCAACCGATTGATGTTTACTTTTTTTCGACAAAATAATATTTCTTAATAACATCCAAAACGCTCCAGTTACTGATAGAAAACAGGAAATTAACATCAAGAGAAGACGTCATAAAATGCATTCTCTTCTGTGGTATCAATTGACCTCACCTAAATATACAGCGATAGTCTAGTATGCTTGGTCCCCCTCCAATTTGATTGATGAAAAATAAATATTCATGAATGCGAATGAAATATCTTTCTCATTGACCGATTTGAAGAAAATAAATAAAAATGCAGCAATTATAGTTTTATAAAATGAGCGGTTTGTGACAAAACTTTATATTTCAAATGTTCCTATGATGCTTATCATCGGAATGAATGAATAATTTTTAATGAATCCGATGATGATAGGGAGAGTGAGTGAGTAAAAATTATTGTCATTTTAGTGCATAAAATGGTAATTTTCAATTAATAAATTATATTTGATTATTCTAATCATTTTATTATAATTATTACAACAATGATAATTGCTACTATTTTATTTCATTTCAATATCAATACCAACTTTTGGATAATGAATATTATATTGTAAAAAAACAATTAAATAACAAATAAATTATGGCCATAGAAAAAAACTCAATTGAAACACTTTCATGCATATTAAATTAAATTAAAATAAAAAAAAGTAATGAATCCAAAATATTTAATCATTTATAAACATTAGAGATATAAAAATAAAATAAAAAATAATTCATTTCATCAGAGATTTGAACTAAAGGCTTTCAGGTTGGTATGTTAGCGCTTATGTTAATATCGCAACAGTAATTACTTGCATTTCATCTAGAATTTCATATAGAATTTCAAATAGATATTTCTCCAAAACAAAAGAGCCTCTTGCCACTTTACATAAACAATGAGAGGACCCTGCCCTATAACATATATAAAAGTAATCGGAATCTATTATTCCTTTGTTTGGTATTTCCTTTGTTAGTTATAAGTCATTATATTTCAAGAAACATTAAAAAAAATTTTTTGGAATACGATCGATTTTTTACTTGTTTACGAGGTTTTACTGTAGTTCAATTAATTTTATTTTTTTTATTTCAAGAATTTTAATTTTAAGTACTTTAAATATTGACGACAATTTAAATATATGTGGCAAAAAAACTTCTTGTTTCTTAATATTTAAATCCCTTCTTCTGGACTGTTTATTGATCTATAAAAGAATCTAGGCTGAGGTGACATTTTGATGATTCAATAATATATTAGACACGATCGATTCCGAAGTATTTATTATGAAATCAAAGTGGTATTTTACCCTTTATTTCGTATTTACCATCCGGTTTCAATGCATACTGAATTGCTTTCAAAGTCTTCTTCGACGTATAATGATCTAATCGATGCAAATATTACTTTGCTCACAAGTCTCATCCTTAATTAGGCATCGGTTTCATAACTTAGTGATATTTCTATACAACTTTAATGAGATACAGCGTATTTCCGTGACAGTTTTTGTTTTTTCCACCCCTATCGGTTTCCAGAAATATCCTGTTGTTTGTACAGGATAGAGCTGGGCTCTTTAATATTGTAGGGTGGGCTCAAAGTTTTATATCACTGCCTGGCTACTGTGTGTCGGCGTTAAACATGTATGACGGTCGGGTATCGATCTGTTTGTATAAGAATTGGGGCTGTAGTAGCACTCCACTTCTTAATAATGTATTGACGGCTCATCTGGGAGCTGTCTATGGTTTCGTAATCAGGTGGTACTTGTATTCTTCTGATGAACTAAACGCATCATAAAATCACGAATATTTATTTATCTATATTGCCAGGGCCACTGCCATGATTTAGTTAATTTTTTATTTAAAACCAAGAATTTCTTAATGATGATTTAACCGCCGTGTTTGAATTCTTGAAGCACTTCTATTGAATTCTCCATTTCAACTCAGTAAAGATATCCACATTTTATCCATATACGATAGCGATATCCATATTTTTCTTTGGCACGCCAATTGCCGTCTGAGTTTATCGAGCTTGTGTTGCCTGTTAAAAAGCACTACTGTGCTTTGGTGTTTGTTCCTTTTTGCGTTTTTCTATCATTGTCTATAGTAGTGTAGAAGTAGTGTTGCATCCGTACCCTTGTTTCGCAACCCTGTAGTACTTTAGCATCGTTTATCGTGGCATTTACGAAAAATCGAATGATTCTCAATTTCCTTTTCAAACTCACAGCTTTTTATATTTTGTGATATTTATGCTATACACTTGAAACCAGGAATGAGTTGCAATGGGTGGGGTCCTCTTTAAAATCGGATTATTAACATTTCAGAAATATTCAATTTTCAATAAAAATATGATTAAGAAACATATTGTAAGGACCTTGTGCAACCCCCTACTACGGCAGATGAAGTAAATAGCAACCAATATACTCTGTCTTAGTAACTAACTCGTTTCTTGTTTGCTTTCCTGTGACAAATCTATTTTTAAGAGCTATATAGTATAATCAGAGAGCATTGTCTGTGAACTTTACAGCCTAATTTCCTCCAATATCCTATTTTTTCCACGTACATCTACTATCTCCACCTTGTGTATATTAGGACTTGTGCCTCCTATAGAGTTATTGTAGTAATGTAAGAATATAGTAAGATGTTAGTAGTGGTCTCTTATAATCACAATAATGGAACAATCTATTTGCGAAGTTTTTTTTAGGAATCGGTACTTTTATTCTCCTACTTCACTGCAGACCAAGATGTCGAAGCAATACCAGATTGACACAATCGAGTTGCATATCACATTACGCTATAACACTTGTTCTAAATTTACATTAGTAACAGGCAGACTAAATAAATTATGTATGTTTAATATTTGATTTTAAAGCAGATAGTTTTTTTTTTTTTTTTTTGAAAGTTTTTGAAAGCACATCGCCTCTTGTCTAAATTATATCTCTTTCTCGGGGTTTTATTTTATTTTTTAATCATCTATTATTATTTTTTTTTATAATTTATATCAAATATATTCAAAATTTGAGTAGTTCAAACAAACCATAGGCGTTGATGTCCTTAGGATTTTACATATATAATAACAAAATACTCAAAAGACGATCCAAACCAAAACTTAGAAACAAGCTAAATACACTTATTTTTTATACCTTTCTGGACTTGTGCTTCGCTGCAAAAAATATTAAAATTTGAAACCGCACAGACTTATTCCTCAAACTCCTTCGTACGTTTGTAATATAACTTTACTTACTGTGTTTTCTCTGTAAAAAGATAGCAAACTTATCTGTGCGTCAGAGATAAACTATCTTAAGTCAAATTTTACTGATTTTGATTTTATTGTCGTATTTATATTATTCTGGTCATATTTTCCGAGAGGAAAGTATCCTAAATAAACGAAATGTTAATAGAACATGCGACACTTCAAATATAATGGTTGATCACTATCCATAACTGGATAGTGCGTTCGGAAACTTCTTTTCGTTCTTCTGTTAAACTTTGAAAATGTTACGATAGTTCACCTCTGACGTACAGAAATATGGACTCACTACAAAAGAATTCATACAAAATATTTTGTGTCTGAGAAGGAGATTGAAAAGGGAGTGGATGAGAGATCTACAATAGGAATAGATATGGTTGGGTGTTGTTCTTCCTCATGCCTGACATTCCATTATTATGTAGAATATTATGCCAGACGATTCACTGAATATCAATTTATAGTTTGATATATATCGAGTATTAAATACAAATAAATAAATAAAAAATAATCGTGCGGTGGAAGGAACATTTTTTTAATATAATTTTTTGTTAAATTCAACTATTACATAACAACTGCTGTTAATATCATTTTCTCTAACTGCATTATAACGTCTAATTTATGTTTTCATAATTTTCTGGTTAAAATTGTCTTTTTATTTTTAATTTAGATATTGACAATCTTCTTAATATATTTACGTTGTACTTTTCACCCTTTTGGTGCTATATACCGATATATCCTTGTGCGTAACATTTGCGAAAAGAGTCAGCTACAAATGATACATATTATATATATATATATTTCATTTCCCAGAAAATGAAGGGAAAAAGTGTATGATGAAAAGAATAGTTTTTTTGCTTAATTAGAAAAGTATACATTTTTTTGTTGTACCTAACGACGAAAATTAAACAAACAATTCAAAATTATATTTTTTTTTTTCAAATTCAATTTAAACATTTCGTCACTCTAATTATAAAATCTCTTTATTCCATAAAAATAACCATGGAGTAACAAGGTTTTATAATTATGATAATAAAGCGGTTAAGTTTACAAAACGGTAAAATAAATACTTAATTGGCGCAAATAAAATGCAACCGAATTAAATCAATTTTTATCATCGCAAGTACGGGTATACTTTTATTAATAACCAATATACCATGCGAATTGTTGGCACGGGCAGACTGGTATTTTTAATTTAGATATTGACAACCTTCTGAATATATTTACGTTGTACTTTTCACCCTTTTGAAGCAATATACCGATATATCCTTGTTCGTAACATTTGCGAAAAGAGCCAGCGACAAATGATTAACTGTCCAGTATTGTTCCAATATTTTCAATACTTTCGGTCGACACTAAATGGGTTAAAATATTGAAAAAATCTATGAGTAATAGTCATGCGATATTTTTAAACACTGGCTTCTAAATGTTTCTATCCCGAAAGCTTGAAGCTCTGTTGATCCCCGTCGGCGTTAAATATTTTAAAAGTGAAGTGAGCTGTTGTTGGAGAAATGGATCCCTGCGTGCTCGGAATCCTGAGTTGTTCTTGTTGTGCTCGTCACGTAGCGAGCAGATTATCTTTCTCACATGTCCACACGCTCGGATAATGCATATGGCCCTGCAGTCAATAGCGACTTATTCCGCCCGTATTCGTAGTTTGTATAAAGGCTGGGTAAACGTTTTTTTAAAAGAACGCCTGAATTTGCAATTATTTCATAATATAATTTGTATATTTTCTATTATTGAGTGTTCACGTAAAATTTATGTACCGTTGGTAATCCCTCAATGAATATTACATTAAATAAAAACCATAGATATTATTATTATAAAGGCTTCGAGAAGCCAACGATACCATTGCTTCGATTCCACTCCTTCGATACCACTGCCATTTTTGCTAACTACCTTCGTCCACCAACTTTCATGAAAATCCATTTCTCCAGGTGACTTGGGTCAACGCAATCTAACTACGTCTCGGTTTACCCCTTGGACATTTCTTTTAGTTATTCTAGACCCCAGATATTTTACGTATTGAAAGTATTCTCTGTTAAGTCACTATCATCAATTTCACTGAAATCATCACCGTTTCTAATGCTGACCTTATATATGCATATTTTTATCTGGTTTTCATCAACGTTGTATTTAATTTACTAGTTTCCGCATCAGTACTAACGGCACCATTTCAAAAGAATTCACTTCTGCACCGGTATTTTGCCAACCAGAATCAAACCTTTATCTGTACGAATCATATTTCTAATAATATAAGGTGAGGCACTAAAGTATTGTTTCTATGTTAAAATTTTCTGTGAATTTACTCGAAGGGTGAATTTCGTAAATTCATAGTAGAACTAGAAAAAAAAAACTCCATAAACTTTTTAGATTTAGAAATCTCAGTAAAAAATAAACATCATGAATTTGAAATTTACCGGAAACCCACCCACACGGATGTCGTTATAAACAACGAAGCTAGGAGACCGATAGCACATAAACTCGCAGCCTTTAATACCATGATTTACCGTCTTTTTAACGTACCATTAAATAAAATGAATTATAATAAAGAAATTGAAATAATATATTCCATAGCGAAAAATAACGGGTACAATAAAACCACTATCAATCACATTTTAAAAAACAAATACAAAAAAAGAGAATTAATGATATCTATTCAACAGCCCCCGAAGATAGGGCCATCGCGAAACATTATGTCTTGATTCCATATTACGACCCTATATCCACCAAAGTCGGAAATGAATTGAAAAAAAACTAGGATTAAACCCTGCATTTAAAATAGAAAAAACTCTATGCTCATATTTCCCTTCTCCTAAAGGCAAAATAGACCCTTTCCAAAAAAGCGAAGTATACGAATTAAATTATAATGAATTTACAGCCAAATACACGGGAAAAACTGAAAGATCGCTAAATCAGAGATTAAAGAAACATCATATACGCGCATATAATAATAAGACAGATAATTCCAACTTTGCAATTCATTTAAATGAAAAAAAAAAAACATAAATTCATCAAAGACTCAGGAGTTAAATTAATACATCGCGTTGAAAACAGCTTCAAATTAAATATATATGAAGCACTTGAAATAATAAAATCCTTCAATTTCAATCCGGATTTTTGCTTAAATATCTCCAATAGTCCGATCTTAAATTTATTCCCATCTATAACAGAAGAAACAATTACTCACCGGTATTACTGGAAAAACCCCGCTCCTTAAACCTTTTACCTAACACCGCACCTTTCTTTCATTGCTAGTTCAGTGCCAGAACAAACCAGTACAAACTTTTCTGTTTGGTATAATCTACTTAAACCTTGGTGAGTATCAACATGTATTTGATTTCTTGTTTTAATTAAATTCATAATTCATAAATGTTTTATAATACTAATTTTTATTACATTTAATTTAATATGTATAATAATACCAAAATGTATTTTGAATTGCTGATTTTTAAATGTTTGTGTATTTTAAGAACTGAAGATGGATGTATAACATTCGAAACTAGTTTTCAATAAAAACAAAATTATAGAAATGGCAAATAATTTATCGATTCCTAATTACCTTTGAACGAGGTTTCTCGAGGTTGCAATCCGTCATTGCTCTATTTGTTGATCGAAATTAAATAAAACGACTTAAAATTGAAAATAAAAAAGTTTTAAATATATTAATAAATAAACTACAAGACTATTAAAAAATATCAGAGTGAGATAAAAGAGAAATGAGAAACAGCAGCTCCTTTCTGAAATGCCTTAGGAAAGATCAGTCGATAAAGCTGGGAAGGAAACTATAATTGTCTGTGCTAAAGAAATTTAATTTGTCTCTACTTTAAGAATACATCTTCTTGATTAGTTTTTAATTACCCTAGTTTTATTATTTCCCCACTACAACGCACTTAATTAATTAAATTAAATTGCAGATGCATTTATTGGCGATAAACTAGGGACTGAAATTTGTTGCTTCTCATTTTCTTAAAACAGAAGTTTAAAAAAGTTGGAGTTTCAGATTTTTGAATTGATAAACTTGATTTTTTAAAATCTTATGGAACAATTACAATTAGATAACTGTTACGTTAAATGCTACTATATAATGTGATAAAAATAGCTGTTCCATTTCAGTTTAGCTGTGAAATTCAGAATAAAGATTTCTCATATACCATGCATTAAATATTAAAAAAATTAATCAATATTTAATATTTATTAATAAATACTATTTCTATCGTTTGTGACAAAATATAACTCTTAATTAACATAAACTAATTAATTTCATTAGGGTTATTAAAGTTGATAATGCTGTAATCTTACTAGGAATATTAATGGTGAAATATTTAATGGTGATAAGGAATTAAATTTTAATTAAAGTTAAGCTGAATTTAATTTATTAAAGAATTTATATTATCAACCTATTACATCTTCCAATCCCCCCAAAATTACATAAATAAATGTTATCTGATTATTTTAACTTGTGTTTATTTTCTTCTCTCATTCTCATTACTTTATTTGAATTTATAAAACATAATATAATATTTTTTTCTCAGGCTTTAAAAAAGGCTTTAACGACTATGTATTATGTAATATGTAATATTTAATGATAAACTACTTAATATTTATTAGTAAATACTATTGCTATCGTTTGAAACAAAATATAACTATTAATTAACATAAACTCATTAATTTCATTAAGGTTATTAAAGTTGAACAGTATTTATCATTATGTTTACTTAAATCATATTTTACATTTTTAATATAGTATATTTATTCGTTTACATGCCTAATAAGTAAAAGTGTGTATACAAATATTTATTTATATTTATACATTTATTTATTTATACAAATATTAGTAATAATACACTTATCATAATATACTTATATTACAATAATATTACAATTAACAGAAGTTTAGATTTAGAGTCTAAAAAAAAATAGATTAAAATAATAATAAACAAGCCTTAATAAAATGTAAAAAATAAATAAAAGGAATATATATTCACACATAAATTTTATTAATAGATGAAAAAAGTTCATTTACAAGTTTTGGGAAACTGGATGGATAAAATATGATGAATGGACGGTATTTAAATATGGAATGGATATTGGAGCGACGAATGGAGGTAGGATTGGAATTCTAGAGGGACGAGGATCATAGGAGGAAAGATCTGTTGGTAAGGTGTGTTGTGTGTGAAACAAACAAGTGACAAGACCATTTGCGGAAATGGACGGAGGATTTGAAGTGAAGAAGATCGGATATGCATGATGGACAGCGGGAACGGATAACTTGATAGAGGAAAAATGCCATAAAGGTCTTTTGACTGAAGATATTCATGATATTAACTTCAACTCTTCAGGAAATCTTTCGAAATCCTAAAGATAAATATTACAAATTGCTTAGCCGTTTCGCACATATAAATACTTATTTAATTACTTATTATTTATCACTGATTATGTTTAAGGTCAGAAGGGATGATTGTGAATAGGTTTATTTAATTCTAACTTAAATATTATACATAGAACGTAAATTTTACTTAGAAAAAATACTCGGACCTTTCGATTCTCCTATTTGACCTCTTTCTGATTCCACCAATAGGTCTCTAATATTTAGCATTCTTGCTGTTCAATGGCTATGTTCACAATTCCCGCTGATGTTTACAATTTCCCCTGACAAATGGGGTAAATGTGAACATACATTTTGGCCTAACGAGCATTTTTTGTGAAAACTTTCCCGTAGGTGTGAGATCTGAGATGAGATACCTTTTCTTTGAAGAGACTCAAGTTGGCTTTATTTACACAATTTTTGTCAAGTTCATCCAGAATGTTTCTATACTGCTGGGTCGCAACACCTGATTTCTTCCCAGGGGAGGCTAAACCTAGTATGCTCGAATCGAGCACTTCATCATTTGAGTTCTAAGCAGGCATAATATGAATAGAAATATTTTGTTCACTATAGCCTCAAGATATATATATATATATATATATATATATATATATATATATATATATATATATATATATATATATATATATATATATATATATATATTACGGGACAATTTTGAACTGTCGATTTTAGTTCCACAAAAAATTGCCCAAAAGAAACGGATATTTCTTGCAGCTGATGTGAAAAACGAATATCACAAAAAAATTTTTAGTTTCTATTAAGACGTGAGGGACGACCATAAACTGTAGACCATAAACAAATGTAATTCACAATTTTTGTTATAATCTTAATATTATCAGCTCTTATAACAAAGTGGAGGGAAAAAATGGTGAGAAAGTCTTTAGAACCTTTAAATATTATCTCATCTTGAGTTTTATAATCTGTAGTTAGTCATTAGCATTACTGAGTCCTCTGACATCACTTAATTAACAAAGTCGATGCGTGTAAGCCTTAGAAAATACTTTATTAAACAGAGTTAACTACATATAGACTCTACTAAAGATATTACTACTCGACTTAAAACTGACATAGTGAGAGTGTACTGTCTCTCACTCTCTCTCACATTCTCTTACACTCTAATTCTTACATTCTAATTGATCTCTTCATTTCAGATAGGTTTTTATACATACAAAATGGAATTAAGGGCATGACATTTGTTTAACGCTGACAAGTAGGAAGCAAAACGATAACTTCCTGGGTTATAAATCCTATTTAATAACTAATACCTCCTGGGTCAATGCCATGTGTTAACTGCTTGTTCAAAATTACCTCGCCTTACTCTATATATATATATATATATATATATATATATATATATATATATATATATATATATATATATATATATATATATCGGGGTGGCCGAGCGGGTTAATGCACTTAACTCACAAACCCAAAGGTTGTGAGTTCGAATCCCGGCACCGGCATGAATTTAATTTAAATAATTCAAGCAATTTATCCCGCCCCCCCCCCTCCGGGTATGTGAGGTCCGTCAGCCTACTTGGAGGCAACTCACAAAGACCGGGCGTAGGAGTGATGACCCTACCCCGTGTACCTAAAATCGAGAATCGCGGTTTGGTCTCCACATCACGCGGCCAAGGATCTCCACGGTCTACAGAGCCAACAGAAAAAAAAAAATTATATATATATATATATATATATATATATATATATATATATAGAGAGAGAGAGAGAGAGAGAGAGAGAGAGAGAGAGAGAGAGAGAGAGAGCGAGAGAGAGGAGTTATTTATCTTATATATTATCCTATATTAAATAGTTCATGTAAGCTCGTTTCTGTTTTTTTATTCCTTTTGTTCTTCCTTTTCTAAATATACTTCAGACAATTAGAGAAAGAAGTTCTACGCTTTTTTGGGCAAAAGTTCCTGTTATTTTTATTTGTTTTATTTATTAAATTATTTGCTTAATGAGTTTTTACGTATATAATATTTTAATGTATTTATATCATGTTCATTTCGATGTGCAATACTTATTACTGTTAAAATCTATCATTATTTTTCTTAAGTTTTCTTTAATTAGTCCTAATGTAATGTATTATACTAATAGTTATAGAAAAAGCTTGCATGTGTCAGAATCCTAGTTTTTTTATAACGATATACACGCTGATAGCTCTTTACCAATGTAACATAAAAAAATAATTACAAAAAAGGAGCTCTTTATGATCTCTAGGACCCGATAAAAACAGAAAAGGAAAGGATTTTAGCAAAAATATTTCAATAGGGCTATGTATGAGATTTGGCCGATGAAGGGAATCCACAATGAACAAATCCAATTAGGGCTTGCTTCACAAAGGGCCTACCGCATAACGACCCGGCCAAAACAAACAGATAAGAAAACAACGGAACAATGGAGTGGTAAAAAAGTAAATAAAGATATTTGAAACAGAATAGGGCGCCTATATTAAGAGGCAATAGCAGAGAGCTCGGCTGAGCAACTTGGATAAAGGCCCTAAAAGCTGTATCGGGTGTCGTTGGGGTCCGTTCGCTCCGGCTCTTGGCTCTTTGCACAATGCTTTTTCTTCCTTTGTATCTATATATGCTGTTTATTTATTGCTTTATATTTTCCGATATATAGAGAATTGAAAATTAAATCCTAATAATGGACAATGGAACCACGCGCTTATGTGATTCTATATTTTTTTATCCCTGAATCGGTTTGCCTTATTCGGGTTTATGCATCCTGAGAGATGCATTCGCATTTTGTGTCTGTACTTCTCGTAGCTTCACTTTTGAAACCATTCCATGAATGAAGGCTATGGAATTGAGTATTGATAGTATTATCAGCTCTTGGAACCAAAGCATTACTATTACTTTTTGGAAGGTTTCTGAATGAGCTATATTGTTACCAGAGACAATGGCAGAGAATGAAAGTGTTATTTTTTCTGCAAAATCGTTTGTTGTCTTTCTTTTTTTTTAAATGAAACTTTTTCTTATGTTTCTCTTTTATGTAACAGACAATTTAATAATATTTTGGTATTTTCATAATGTTTTCAATGTTGAACAAGATGTATCTTGTGGGATGTTTCAACCCTAACAAGTTAGATTGTGTATTCTGTAAGATACGTTGTCCTGTTGATGTTATAAATACAAAATAATTATTTGCTTCTTTTATATCTTGAAAATAGTCATCGAAAAGATAAAAAATCTAGCCCCGTCTCTCAGCCTTAGGCTGAGTCCGGTAAGGACGGGGAAGAATATGCCGAAGAGGAAGTTCTAAACAATATTACCTAGGTAGATCTCATTCAAGCTGTACCTTTTAGGATACTCAAGCCGAAAAAATAAACCTGAGGTTTATCCTGCTATATGCGCTGTCTCATAGATGCTCTAATAAAAAAAACATTTTTCTCTTAAAAATACTTTCGGTCCGGAAGAGAAAATTTGTTTAATTTATATCACAATATATATATATATATATATATATATATATATATATATATATATATATATATATATATATATATATATATATTACGGGACAATTTTGAACTGTCGATTTTAGTTCCACAAAAAATTGCCCAAAAGAAACGGATATTTCTTGTTTTCATCATTTTACTATTTGTTTATGTTCTTGTACACAACAGCTATGTGTATTATTATAATTAGGCCAAGATGATAATGAAATAAAAATCAGATATTAATCAATTCTTGAAGCGAAACCTCAATGAAATGATGTGTCTCCCAAGATACAAGAGAGCAATTTTTTTCAGACATGGTGGAAGATAATTTTTTCTTTTGTTTTTACTTTATCTGAATCCCATTAATGTATAAAAAATTAATAATCCGTTAGATTTTTTCTGTTGTCCCATAAAGGGTTAAACGTTATTTATAACTGTTTGAGAGATATGAGGTATTGTTTTTAAATTCCCCGATTATATTTAAATAATAATCAACGTTATGCGTCAAACCATTATGCGCCTTATGAGCCATTGACAATGTTGGCCGTTATATAAAAACAATTCTAATTAATAAAAATAAAAAATGTTGATTTTTTGTTTTTAATTATATTTTCATCAGGCTGGTCCCTGACGAATCGATAAATTAGCATATCGTCGGAAGAAGTGTGAAGCCTCGTGACTTTTAAAAACGGTAGAAGTTTTTTTTAATAGTATGCACTAGGAGCAAGCGATATACTATCGAATAGAAACAATTAAAAATTAATTTTTGTGCATAGAATTTTCGAAAAAATAAAATTATTCTTAACCTAACCTCAAAATCTGACTTGGTTTCACAATTTTATCTACGATATATCGCTTGTAATTTTTATTATTTAGTTAATTTTACTTTGAAGATTAAATCCAATACATACAACAGTATCCTTTCCAGTTTTATACTGATTTTAGGCCTTTAAAAATCGTGATTTTTTATAGTCTATTATTTCAGTATCGTGCTTAAGTTCCTAAAAAAAAAATATATATATGTTCCATATGTTCCATATTATATATATATATATATATATATATATATATATATATATATATATATATAAAAAGGAGAAAAGGATATTTATATTTAAAGAGCTATAGTCTGATCGGTTGTTGTTAACCGATAACTTCTATAATCTGTATTGATCGCAAGCGTTTTTTTTTTTTTGCTGTACTATATTGATGAATTGTAAAATATCATGTTACTCCAATGTTATTTTACGCAATACTTTTGTTTGGAACGACTGAATTCTGTGTATATTGAATGCTTTAGCAGAGCCATAACAGCTCATGACATTTCTATTTAAATTTAAATTACTGATGGAAATACTGAAATTAATTGTTCCGCTTTCAACACTAACACATCAGATAGTAAGTGATCATCCGTGTGAAGCTGAAGATTACTAAATATCTGATTCGTATGACTGAGAGAGTGTGATGAGTCATGCTAAACTATATATATATAATTGAAAAAAATGTGTTTATCATGATGTGTGGTAAGTGCGTTCCTGGGACAAGTGCGTTCACTCAGTCTCTAAACAGTATAATATCAGTCCAAGAAATGTTATAATATAAAATGCCAAGAAATGTTGTTTATTTATCATATATTAAGATTATAATTTTATTTTGACAATATTGGTCTAATATTATACCATTTAGAGCCGGTGCACAGTGAGAAAAATTGTCGATTTAGTGGACAAAATTCTATAACTCTTGATTAAGAGATGATAAAAGAAAAATTCATTTTCATTTATGAGTATGAAATGTTCTTTGTTAGTGAGAGCAAAAAAAATATATACAGAGTGTCTCTGGACCTTTGAAATTATTTTTTTCTAAATTCTTTCATCACTTTATTTTAAATAAAACAGTTTATTCACAGCCCAAAGGCGATGAAATGAACTATTATAGCATCCTTCTCTATAGAGGTTTCTACATATATAATTGCCTTTCTATATTTAATTGCCTGTATTCACTACGCTTACAAGATTGTTTACGTCGTATTTATTTCATTATTATTTTGCTACATTATTTTATTAAATTTTTTTAAATACATTTTTTATTCCGTACTTAATTTTTGTTTAGTCATAATATAAATATTCCTCAGTTTCTAATTTAATTAAACATGCTTAATTATTCATTACAACAATATCTTATTCTTCATAACCAGAACAACCAAATCGTAGAATGAAATTTTTTGTCCACCTAGCTGGTGTTTAGCATTCCACGCCTAAGTTTTATGTATAAATATTTTTATGAATTTATTTTATTTGATAAAAAATATAAAAAAAAAAAAAATTAACTATAAATTGTTTAGGCTGTAAGTTATGAAGTTAAAACAGAAAATATGATATGTATAAATGTATGTTATCTGTATTAATGATTTAATTTCTCTAAAAAAATCTATTTGTTTTATTTTTTAATCAAAATGTTGACGTCAATTTTTCTTTATTCAAAGCATGTACATTTGTCGAGGGATACACTGCGAATATATCCGCGTACAAGAGTCACTAATTACTTGATTAATGGATTCAAAAGCGGATACAGATAAAGTATTGAGGAAGAGGAAAACCGGGCCGCTCCAGCGTGAGCTATTTAACTGGAAATAAACGGCTTAATTAAATGTCATTCAGCTCGTCATGGAAAAGATTAACGGTTGCCTAAAATTCAGAGGGCTCTTTTTGTCGGTGGGAGGCCTAATTCAGGTCAGCTGAGGAAAAAAATGATAATAACTAAACAATAATATATAAATGTAATCAGGTGTATATTGTGGCGGAAGAGGACAACCGAATTTTATCTTCTGTTACCAGGCACTGGTTATTGATTTTCAATTTATATTAAAACTAAAAATTAAATAAATATCATTAATTATAGAAGCAAAAATTCAAAAAAAAGATTCAAAATTATTTCCAAAGGAGGTAGATTCCACTATTAATCCCTTGGTATCCCAAATAACAGTAAATTACTATTCAACGTTTCGTCGATTCGGGCTCCATAAGGACGAGAAAAGATATGAACACATAAATACAGATCTCGCATCTCATATCAGCAGTCTAAAAATGAGTTTGGGTCATTCCACTCCAAATCAACCAATAAATAAATAATTTTAGGCTCCAGGTTTTTCAAAATGAGTGAAACTTTGTATTTATGTTTGATGAACAAATGTTTATAACAAAAATGTTATTAACAATTTGTTTATGGCAATGTTACTAGTTACATTTTAGTATATACACACCTTAACACTGCAAGGAGAAGAGGTACCCAGCACATTAATGCAACCTGCATTAAAAGTTAGTCTCGACTGGACAACACTATTAGTACTTCCCAAGCTAACAGGGACTGATGTCACCCCTGGGTGTCTGCACATCTGAGGGGGTGGGGAGGCGCTGCCTTTTAGTTGGGAATTTGCAGCAGTGAGAAGGATGTGTACGATGAAAGCATTCAACATAATTAGAGAAAGAAATGGAGTAATAACTTAAAATAAGAACTATTGAAGTTTGTACACGTGTGTACACATGTGTATGTGTAGATATAATTCCTAAATTATATGAGACATAAAATTAAATGTCGGAAAAGGATTAAAAGCTAAACAAGGATTAAAACAAATGTAAATACCTACATATAATTCTAGTCCATAATAATTAATGAAAACGAATTTTGATATATATATATATATATATATATATATATATATATATATATATATATATATATATATATTTTAAGATGCACGACCTATTATGAAGGTATCGTATACAATTCATATCTTCATGTCCTTCGTTAGGCCTTTCGATTAAAGTTACAAGATACCTCTAAATTATTATCCTTAGCAATCATAACATTGTGAATCTGTCAAGTATTGCTTCTACCGGTAGAATTCCAATGAGCAGCAAGTACGGTGAAATTAGTTAGTGAAGGTTGTTCCATCTCTCAGAATACGTGCCCGGACTCAGAAGGCACTTAGAACAAGCTTCTAATTTACTCAACTTAACAAAAGTCTTAGCTACATTGAGTCCTACCATCTTACATTTGTTCCTGTTGTAAAAAGCAATTTTATTATTCTTCCTCAGCCACTTGGGGAAGAGGAATGAGAAACGCTAACGAATCAAACTTAATTGGAATTTTATTATGGTAAAATATTGTTATTATTGAACTTATATATATATTTTTTTCTTTTTTTTTTCGGTTGGCTCTATAGACCTTGCCTTCATATTATGAGATATTGACTGACCAGTTTCTGTAAGTAGTTCTTTATTGGTCTTTCTTCTCCAGGATTTTAGATTCTGATCCTATATGGTTCAAATCACCGGGTTTGAACCATATAGGATCAGAATTACCGTATCGTGCGGAGGACTTTCCTTTCTAATCTCTCGATTCTGTTTTCTTGGGTGCCGGTTAGAGCCCAGGTCTCGAAGCCGTACATCAGAACTGATTTTATCACTGTTGTGTACACCCTTAATTTGAGATTTCTGGAGATTTTTCGGGATTTCAGTACTCTTGAAAGAGAGAAGAAAGCTCTATTTGCGCTTTTTATACGCCGGTCCATCTCTGTATGCTGGTCATTGACTGAGGTTATTGTGGAGCCGAGGTATTTTAAGCTGTCTACTTTCGGGAATGTTCTGCCTTCCACGCAGTTACTATTGTTGGGGTGGATTTTTCGGTTAACTATCATGTATTTTGTTTTATCTTCATTTATTTGCAAGCCGATTTGCTCTGCTTCTCGTAACAGAGTCTTAGCAAGTCTCTCAATGTCGTCTTCATTGATTCCAAGGACAGCTATGTCGTTCGCGTACGCTAGGGTTTTGTGTTTCATTCCGACGTGCACTCCTCCATTTTCGAATGAAGTTCTTCTAATCACCTTCTCAAGGGCTAAGTTTAACAGCATCGGCAAGAGTCCATCCCCCTGCCTCAGACCTGTTCTAACTTCAAAGGCTTCAGACACATCTGCTTGTATCAGGACTCTGCATTTGGGGTCGTTTGTACACGCCTTCGTCAATCTCACCAATTTCTCGGGGATACCCAGCCCACTCATGATTTTCCATAGGCAGTTTCTGTCTACGGAATCATAGGCTGCTTTGAAATCGACAAATAAGGCGTGCACATCCTGCTCTACTTCCCAACGTTTTTCCAGTACCTGTTTTAGGATAAAGATCTGGTCTAGCGTGCTTCTTCCTCTTCTGAATCCGGCTTGGTGGTCGCCTATTATATTTTCATAGTGGGGATATATCCGGTTTAGCAGGATATTAGTCATTATCTTATAGGCAACCGGAAGTAGTGCTATGCCTCTGTAGTTGCCACATTCATGCATGGGCCCCTTCTTTAGGATAGGGCATATTAGACCTGTGTTCCAAGCCTCCGTTATCCTTTCCTCCTCCCATATTTTCTGGATTAGTTCTAATAGCTTGGTTTTTAGAATTTCGCCTCCATCTTTAAACAGCTCTGATGGTATTCTGTCCAACCCTGGGGCCTTTCTTCTTTTAAGCCTATCGATAGCTATTTCCACATCCAGGATGTCTGGTTTTTCAACCTCGTACCAGGTCATCCGCCGAGGTCTTCATGTATGTATATATATATATATATATATATATATATATATATATATATATATATATATATACATGTATATAAATGCAATTAACACGCACGAAATTTAAAAAATCTAAAGGCAATGGTAATGGTTAGACGGCAGTATGACGTTAAAATACAGTTAAGCATAACTGCTTTGTATGATTGCTGGATACTTTTTTATGTGATCGATGATAAATTGATTTTTATTACGGTTTATTTCATGAAGTGTTGTGTAAAATCGTTAGTTAAAATTACTGAAATAGGATTTGTTAAAGCGCAGTCAAATGATCTTCCGAGAATAGACGCTATAATGATGGGTTTTTTTTTTTACAGATTTTACAACTACTGGATTTAAAGGAGTAAAAGCTTCAATATAATTTTTTGATGATTAATTCAGTTTTTAAAGTCCCTTAATGCATAATTTACCATATTAATTTGGAAAACTAACACAACAATAATTTTAACAATGATTTTATCAACAAATTTCAGTCCAGTATACAAATACGAATTATTTTATCGAGTAAATTATTCCATAAGTTTCAGTTTATGGAATAGTCAGAATAATTATATCTAATACTTTTGTTACTGATCTCAACATGGCCGTATGGCGGCTCATTATTTTGTATTGCATATAATTTCGGTATCCTCTTCTAACTAGGACTAAGAAAAAATATTATTTATATTCACATAAAAACATTGATGTGCAAATATATAGCCGACAAATAAAAAATATAAACTTATAAAAATTCATCAAATATCCAATCAAAACTGTTTAAGATTATGATACGTTTTTTAAACATAAAGCAACAAAATTATCAAGGAAACGACGTATTCGTTTTAATGACTTCATAATGGTCTTCGCAACAGTGCAAACTAGTTATTGGAGATTCTTTATCTCTTATCGTGGCTTTACACCACTTTGTTCGTATAGTCGAGTATTTTGGAACGATTAAAAATGCTTTATTTGGTGCACTGTTCGTTGTATTCTTGCAGATAGGCACATCACAGTACTTACTCGTATTTTTTTCGTTCTTGTTCCATGGTTTTACTAATCACAAAAAGATCAAATTTATTAAGGCTCTCCAGAATCAATACAAAGTCGTTTAAATATCATTGTTTACCTGTTTAAGACGTCACAGAAATCCCGCGAAATATAATTTTTTTTAATATTTATTTTTTAATTTAATAAAAAGGTTTTTATGAATGATTAAACATTTTATGTAATATTTGAGATGAAAGCAATTTATTTAAGGTATTTCAAAAAATCATTCATAAACGCAATTGCAGTAAATAACTAATCATTCAATTTTTCGCCAATTCAGGCAGCTTCGAGGATAACTGTCTGGGAGTGGCGTACTTTCTTTTTTATCTGATGATGTGAGATGTGCTATTTTTGGTGTGCATTTATGTTTTTCATTCCTGCTTATACCTGACTGTTTAGTTGTTTACTGTTATTTGTCAGCATCAATAATTGTAGAAATATTCTTGTAATATCATAGCAGTCCCTTTTCTTTTAATTTTTTCTTTCATTAATTAATTTTTATTTTAGTTTTATAGTCGAAACAATAGGTAGACTGTTATATAAATATTCCACATTGATATAGGTATGTTACCAAAACAGTCTCAATTTATTATATTTATTTTATTTCATGTGAGAACCTTTCAGTGTTATGTTCCCCATGCAGGTCTGAAGAAATAATATATGAATAATATTTAGGCGATTGACTAATGTTCAAATATCAACCGCTCCTTTTGACGGGGTAATGATTCGAAACAGATGAATATGGTTCCGGACACCGAAAGCTTCTCACATGAAGTAAAATAAATATAATGAATTGAGACTGTTGAATTGAGAACTTTATCAATTGGAAATTTTAGTTTTATTTGATATAAAATTTTTTACTTATTCATTATATAAACTGTTTCCCTTTGTTTAATTTAAAATGTGAATTAAAAACCTAAGAGATTAAATATTTATTAGTTAAGAAATAACTTGTTATTAGGACGGCAAGAATGTTATTGAAAACTTCAACCAAAAATCAATATTTCAGCACCAAACACAATAGCATTTCCTGACAGATATCCATCCGCCGGACCTCAGGAAGCGATTGATGGACAGGAGAGAATGGATGCAGAGAGCCAGATCAGACATACATTTCACCCACGGATTCTTGCATTATTGAGCCAGTTTCCATTTCCGTTGAATTATCCCACATCACCCAGAAACCTGCCGATATTCCCTTTGTAAATATTTATGTATATATATAGAGTTCATATTTTATTGTCAATTCTCCGTCTTCTTCCTCCACCCACTTCCCTTCCTCTCCTTCCGATTTTTTGGAAGTATTCGATATGTTCTACAGGATGAAATGTTTGCGGCAGAAGTACTCTTCGATCTAGTTCCAGTGGATTCAGAAGGAATCAGTTGATAGCATACTACTCTACCGTTATTTCTATTGGTAACTAATAATTTTCGATTCAACCAATCAATAACTATAGCTGTTTTCAATTTTATTTTTATTTTTTGGAATATGCCAACCTAACCTTCCTCCTTAGAAGAAGAGCCAATGAGTCATTCATTGCCTGAGGGATCCCTTTATTGGTTGACACCACACGTTACTAACAATAGTTGAAATTGTGTAAAAACAAAATAAACTTTTAAATTCTATGCAGCTTAAGTTGCGCTTGGTCAATAATATGTTAATAAAAACTACTAGTATACAGTTATTTTTCTAGACAAAGGATCAAAATTATTTTATGTATAATTAAAGAGGGGATACTTTCGTCATAATTCTTTTACCCTCCGTGGGTTCAAATGATAGTTTCATTTTTATTTCATCTGTTCATTTGTATTTAATTTGAACTATTTTTTTTTCTATTTAGCCGGCATTATTCTTCATTCCTTATCTTGAATTTTATGTTTTTCAATCTATTTTGTGAATTTGCATACTTCTCACTATCGTAAGTAACGGTTATAAAAACTTTTAAAGTACGCATTACGTGTATGTCTTATATGCACTCATGAAGAATTTTCCAGCGGACCAAGCTTGACAGCACAAGGAAGACAATGTCATAACTTTTACCAACCCTCTGTTTTTCTTCTTCCCCTCTCATATTTTCTGGGCATCTGTGGGTGCGTTTTGATTGGTTATCCCAAGGGAAAATTGAACGTTGCAGCTTGTCTTTGTTATTATGTACACGATTTACGTATATGTTTCGTTGTTTTTTAAATCTATTCTGCCTCTTTTAGTTATTGATAATTACGAAAATGGTACCGCATTTCTCTTTCTTTTCATTATTCAGTTATTATTCCGTTATTTATTGTCAACTTCTGTGGTTGTTAGCATGTTTCTCCATCATATATGTAGGTTGCAACTGGTGTCGTGTACAGTTAGAATTATTATGAACGAATAATAAAATATCTGATGTGGACAACACATTACTTCCTTGCACGCCTGTTAAACTATAAATCGGTGGTTCAAAAAGTGATCCTCAATTTGGTTACTAGTTTCCAAAGATTGCATTAAAAACGACACTCGACGTCGCGACATCCATCTATTGACACACACAGACACATTCTTGTTTCTGGAGGTCTCATTCCGTTACATATCGTTTTCCTTCAGTAGGTAACTAGTTTCCAAGAGATTTCTTCGTGTTCCGTGACAACATTAAAACTGTCAATATCACGAGATAAAGCATTGGAAATCGACAGTTTCGACATTTTAAGCGGAAAAACCGACTTAACTAATATCTTATTCTCCTGCTGCAGACTTGTTGATCTCACAAATGGGGAGGAAAACCAGTATTTTACATTCAATTTTAACACTTAAAACAATTAATAAAAATGTTTAAATGGATTGGAAGCCAAATCGCGTTTGTAACCTATATTACCGAAACATATGATTTATGTATTTAATTTAAAAATAATTTTTGATGTAAGCTTATTATGACCTTCAAGTAAAGTATCCTTTCCGGCTCATGAATTTTAACAAAAATATAGTAAATACATTCATATCGATATAAAAGTCCTATTTATCAAATTTGAGATGTTTTACATTATATTTTAATCTAATTTTTGATGAAAGTCTAATATGACCTTCAAGTAAAGTACCGCTTCCGGTTTTCCAATTTAGGCCAAAATCTAATATGTTATTTATATCAATATATAAGTTTTGAATACTAAATTTGAGAAGTTTTGCATAGTATTTTAATACAATTTTTAATGGAAATCTCTTATAACCTTCAAGTAAAGTACCACTTCCGGTGATCAAGCAGTGCCCAAAAAGAGAGGTTCACAACTAGATTTTACAAAAATCCTAACTACAAAATTTCAACTTTTTACGGCAAACCTTTTTTGAGTTATGCGAAATACGAACAGACGCCACGACGAAACTAGTCAAAATGGATTCAGGGATGGTCAAAATGGATATTTCCGTTGAAATCTGAAAACCGAAAATTTTCGCGATTACAATACTTCCTTTACTTCGTACAAGGAAGTAGAAACATTTTTAAATTAATTTACAGATTCCATTAATTTGCTATTTAAAAAATAGCGTATTATGTTTTTTTAGGAAACAATCTTTTATAAAATAATGTTTGTTTTCATCAAAGTATTTTCTAAAACCTTTTAATCTAATTTTTTTAACCCAAAACACCAATTATTCCCAAGCCCTAATTATTATTCAGTTATTTAACGTTCGTTATTTTTCTGTTTTTTGTTTTGTTTTTTCCAATATATAGTTTATTCCGAATTATAATAATACCATTTAGTTACTGAAATATTGATTTCGAGAACTCATTAATTATTTATTTCGTTCAGAAAATGTTCTACGGGTATCAGTGAAGATTTATCGAGTTATTAATACCCATAAATCATAATGCTGTCATAATCATACTACAATGATTGGTTTCTGATTAATATTCGCTGGATTTGATTAGTATGGTGAAACCTTAGCTTAGCGTTATGGAGTATATTGATTTTTTTTTTTTTTAAGGTGTACTTAATAAGTTGTGCTAATTTATTAGTTTTGTTTCATTTAGAGCATTAGCTAATTATTTAACGTTTTATTTCTCTTGAAATCTATTTATTACATATACTCTCTGTATCTATTGAGAGTTAGCAATAATTGGAGCGAATATCCTGCAAGTTAGTATATCAGTAGTAGGGCAGATGCCAGTATATAGAAAGAACTATTCTGAAGCAGCCATAATGAGACAATAATTATTATATTAAATAGAAATACATTATAACTATTCAGTCTATAGAGAAAGCAGAAATTGCCTATAGACGTTTAAGAATTCGAACTGATAAGACGGAATTCTATAGAAATTCGGTGCAGCTTTCAAGAATCCGAATCTTAATATGATTAGTGATAAAATATTTTATTGATCAGTAATAACTCATTGAACAGCTTGAAGAAGTTGCATGACAGTTTCTAGAGTATTCCTTGTTATAATATAACAGTCATTATTGTACCTAATTATATATAAAAGTGCATTCCTAACTCTTTTTTTTTTTTTAACCGAAAATAAATAATTACGTACAATATTTGGCTCGAGGAAGGATGAGTGCATTAGAGAATTCAGCAGATTAGACATTGCAGAATTGTGGAGCAGGTATCCTCGTCGTTGAAAGAATATGAAGTAGTGGGGCTTAGTAAATAAGGTAATTAGCTCAGATATATAAACGTCCGAGAGGAAGACCAATTGTGTGTCTACTGACATTGTGAATTCGGGTTTTAAAGTGATTACATGGAATGAGCCAGTTATTGTTATTTGTTTTTTTAATCAGAAAATGGAGTAACCAATGGGATATAATGGTTGTAATTATCATCAATGGATCTGTTCGAAAGCCGATGGAACTTTTGAACGGCTCGTTCCATAAACAGCGCCGATTCCTTTGAAGGGCTTTCCCTACTAGGGCTAAGGGAAAAATCTCTTAGTTCGCCTTCAATTTAGAGTAAAAGGGGCCCTGTAGCCCGAAAGACGTTGCAAGATCATTTAAAGAATTGGGAGATAAAACTGAGAGATATTAAAGGAAAACTAATTGAAAGTAAACTTGATATAGTTGAGGGCACTATGGTGGGGGAGGGAGAGGATTAGGGTCGATGTTGAAAAGCAGAAATTGTGTTGACTCGCTGGAATAAGTGATTTTGAACCAAATCAAACTACAACAGAGAGTTGGGAGCCCTGTTGATTAAGGTGGATTAATATCGGGTAGAGGTGTTTCTCTTTGAGCAACAATTGGCCCTGGCAAATAAATCTACCAATTAATGAGCTTTGGGTAGTGTTCGCTGATGTAAGCGGATATTGTGTCTCGCCTCAGTCACCTACGGCTACCCTGCACATGATGTTTGTTATAATTATGTTTATTTTTTTTCTTTATGTTTATGTTAATAAACAACAAATAAATTTTGTCTGTTATCTTATAAACAAAAAAAACTTCATTTGAAGAGGACATGAAAATGGGCTGTGCTAAATATATATATATTATTGTAACTATAATATTCTTCTATAAAATCTATAATTATGTAGAAAAGATAAACATAATTATAACAAACTTCATAACCTACGGTTTTCTTATGGCAACAGAATATGGCAACAACTACGATCTCCAGAGATCTTCGATTCTGTGTCTCAGGATGTTCAATACCGTAACCTCATAGATCCAAAATGCCCGGATCTACTATATAAGATCATTGCCTTTTTCCTCAAGCACGGATGTCTTTCTCTGCAGGTTCAAGAAGTGCAATCCAACAAAATTCCATTGACGTATGGTGTACTCTAGCTATTATCATTACAATACATACTGGCGATGTAGTAGCCTATGCTTATGATATTGCCTTCTACGGCAGCAGCTCACACTATCAATCAACACTATGACGGTCTAAAGAAACCTTTAAAGAGACTATTCAACGGTTGAAAACAAATTTAAGAAAAACGAACCTTATAGCTAGCCTCGGTAAAGTAAGCATGGCTTTGTATAACGGATATTAGAACATTAGATCGTGGAATTTTCGGAACCTACACAGACGAGGTGCCGTCCAAACGGTTAGTGAATGAAATTAAAAGGCATAGCATACCGTTAATAGCCAAATAATAGGTAAAATAACCAAAATGTGGTAATACTACTACTGACGATTATCCGTTTTTTTACACCCGGTCCTGAGTGAAACTGTCGAAATCGGTTATTGTTATGTTTTTTTTTTCATTTTTTTATTAGGATTTAAACTATACTTTTATATGCAGTTACTAAGGTCTAAGGTTTTCCTTGCTAAGGTTCTGAAGATTCTGTTTAACCTGAGAGTATTAATGAGAGTGTCGATAGATTTTGGGCGAACAATTACCAGCTTGTTGTTGGGAGAACAATGGACAGACCACAACCATAATAAAACAGGTTAATATGAATGAGTCACATTATCTTTTAAAAATCGCAAATTCAAAAATCGTTTGGGTCTAAGTGCTGGAGTAGACATATCAACTATTGTCTATCCTTGTAAGGTTATGAAGTATTCCATATAGTTTTAACATGATATTATTTCGTTAGTTTTGTGGGCTAAAGAGTAGATTAAATATTAAATACTTAGCTGGCACCTATCTGCAATTGATAGTAAAAGTATAGCTCAAATACTGGATAAACATTAAAACTGGAAAATAGATGAGTAATTTTATTTCAATCAATTGTATTATTTAGTGTGCCACATTTATAAAAACTCATTTTGATTTTTTTTTTTCTTTTTCTGTTGGTTTCTTTTATTGTTAGTCAGACTATTTTCGCTTCTCATTTCTTTATATTTTTTCTTCATCATCCCAACTCTTTGGCTTTTTAGGAACAAACTCTAGACTAACGGTTTTTATTTTAGTTCCAATAGTTTCCTGGCTTTTTTAATTTATTATTCAGAACACTTTTATTTTTCCCCCGTTTGGCTTCGGGTCCTTTTACTTTCTTGTTCGAACCCCATTTATTTTTCTTCCAGTCGATGTCTTTCGTTGCTTTCGTTTTCGAACTCTTTTTGTTTTTGCCCAAATTGGTTTCTTGTCCGGCTACTTTAGTGTTTGAACCCCCTTTACTTTTGTCCCGATTGCTTTCTGGACCTGCTATTTTAGTATTTGAATCCATTTTTTCATTATACCAATTGCTTCCTGAAGCTGTTATTTTGGTGTTTGAACCCATTTTTATATTCTCAACATTGCTTCCTGGATCTGTTGTTTTTGTGTTCGTGTCCCATTGTTTATTTTGCAAATTGGTTCCTGGATCTGTTATTTTATTATTTGACCCCATTTTTTTAGTATACCAAAAGCTTCCTGGATCTGTTCTTTTAATATTTGAAACCATTTTGGTATTCTCTCCCTTACTTCCTTGATTTGTTCTTTTAATATTCGGATTGCTTTGGTTGTTTTCCCAATTACTTCCTGGTTCTGCTATTTCATTGTTCAAACCCATTTTTTTATTGATCCTATTGCTTTTCGGATCAGTTATTTTAGTATTTGAACCGGTTTTACTTTGATTCAAATTTGTTGATCTATGTTTTTCGGGTATGCCAGGCCTAACTGGTTTATCTCTTCTTTTTTTGTACCAATATGATGATGATGTATGGATAGGATACCTATAAAAGGATTCCACCATCTTCTGTTGCTTATATAACTGTAAAACTGTCATCGACTTTGAAAGTAACCAACTCATTTTCTAAAAAAAAAATGGTATACTTGAATTTTTGATGCTAAGAAACGTAACTACCATATGATAATTAATTAATATAGTAAAAGTGTGTTTAATTTCTTTCTCGAGTTCCTAAATATGTTTAGTTAAAATTAATAAAAATAAGTTATTAGTTTACAAAATATCTTAAAATTACATAAAATGCTCGCCTCTGGAATTCCAACCATTACATAGAATTGTTTTAAATACAACAAAACATAAATGAGTCCGATTATTATTTAACAAAAGGTCTAAGTCAGTAAGAAAAAAAAAACTGGCTGGAATTAATGAACAGCTGGAAGGATTAGGGGAGGTTGCAAGTATGTTATATACCGGCAATTGTTGATTTTTCAATTATATTCAGTTAACAATTATTGACCAAAGAATGTTACTTTATGCAACAAATATTTGAGAACAAAGGCCAATTTTGAATTATTCATAAACCTATTGTAATTAATAATAAAACCAACCGCAAAAAAGTCAGACATACAAAGAGAAAGACCCCAGAAATGGACAGCCGATGAACAGAACTGTTTCAAGACGAGGTGTGACTTCTGTGAGATAAGCTTCTACTACTAAACTAGAAAATATTGGTGGAGGAAAGGAAGAAAAATGTAGCCTTTAAAAATCGTGGTGGCAAAAAAAAATTAAAACTTCCAAAGTCCATACCATCGATTCTTGAAATGTCGAACATCAATATTACCGATACATCGTTATAAAACAAATTCTTTATTTTCTATAAAATCGGTTTAGTAATTTTCACAGTTTATTTTTTAATATTTTAGCATCACCTTATTTTTGATTCGTTAAGGAGCTTTAGTTTTAAAAAATCCATAAAAATTTCGAATTATATTATATCGTCAGTGTTGGAGCAACATAACGTATCTCAATTAAAGGATATTGAGATGTGCATATCATTTAAGTAAAAACTTACCGCTGACTCTCCCCGAAAATACTAGTTTAACGAAATTCGGCTCTTAGCTTATTAATATATCTTAGCTTTTTTGGAAAAATTAAAAAAAAAACAAATTTCAAACAACAATATGTTTTTTGTACATGTTATAAAAACCTTGTATTTATTTACCGACCGGATTTTAAAAATATCATCGTTTAAATTAAATATCGTCCCGAATTTAACCGAATCGTCCCGAGTAAAGTATTGCGTCTGTCTGGAGGAGTCTTTATTTATTTTATAAAATAAATAAAATAAAATTTTAATATTTATTATTAAAAATGCTCGACGTATTTTTAATGTCAATTTTTGGTTCCTAATCATACTTACATTGCTAATTAAAATTTAAAAAAATGTTAATAGTAAATAATTGTAAAATAAGAAATGATGCTTAGTGGTGAGTCCGAACTATTAAAGTTATTTAAACACATTTGAATCCGACAATTATTTTCTAAAAGCAGAGATAGAACTAGAGGGAGGGGGGCAAAGGCAGTTGTCTTGGGATGGAGAATTAATAGAGCGGTAATTTCAGACTAAATTTTTGTTTTCGGTTAAGTAAAAAATATTTGTTTTGACCGTAATTCAGTCGGTGAAATGAGTTAATGTTACAAAAGGATATTTATTTCGAAATATATTACCTATTCACTGTTGACTTTTGTTGGAGGGAGAGGACTGGTGAAACGAGGGGCGGCAAAATTAAGCATGCGAAAATCCTAGTTCTGCCCTTGTCCGAAAGGCCTACGGAGTTAAAAACAACTTTATCGAAGTGGAGGGAAAGATTGAAAGAGGCTGTCGGTATGGATCGGCCCTAAGGAAGTTAGGGTTTACGGATTATTACTTGCCTCGTCCTACAACGACGATCTGGCAGTCATTGCAGCCGAGGATATTAGGATAGAGGAGAGCCAGACTGAATATTCAATCGGAAAGCTGCACTAGTCTTGTAGCGGAGTGATGCTGGGAGGAAACTGTGCATAGCCGCATCCAAGACCCAGGCCATACTCATAAGAGGCTTCACGGAAAGGGCTCACCCAATCAAGTACAACGGCTGAGAAATTAAGTCTGAGTGAAGAGGTAAAATAGCATGGCGTTAGAATACGAAGAAAGTTCATCATCATCCCTCACCTAGAGTATAGGGTGGTGATAGGGTGGGTGACCCTGTCACTGAATGGGTTGCGCGGAATAGGGGGTGTGCATAGTAGGGTGTGCATTCTGGGGCCTCGGGTACAGGCGTAATAAAGGCGTGGTCTTGGGTATCCTGAGGTATCTCCTGCGTGGAGCCGAAACCTCACACCGTGACAAGACATGGACTGGCCACCATACAGAGACTGGCTCTGCTGGGTGTAGGTCCTACAGAACGGTATCTCATGAGGCAGTGCAGGTATTGGGCGATGCCCCTGGATGTCCTGGACCAAAACAAAGTGCAGTGGATAAAGTCCATATATGAAGAGGATGACAGTGGTGAACAAATGGAAGTAACAGGAAAGGTCGGCTAAATGGTATAATATACCATAATCGGTGCTCTAGTTCAACTCTACAGTGAAACATCTAAAATAGGTTAATTTTGAAATATGCATGCATCCATAGCAATGAGAGCAGGATCTGTGTCATTCATCACTGTAAAATCGTTAAAATATCTATGTGTAAAAAATGTTATTTCGAGATATTACACTGATGTACTGCATATATAATCAAATATTGTTCAGAATACATGCATATCGCAATATTAACCTTTTTTGAGATCTAGCCCTGTTGAACGGGGACAGCCATATTCTGGCTGGAGCGTTGACGTCACAGTTATCAGTTCTTGAGTTTTCCGATATTGGTATTATAGTAATCGAAGCCGTGGAATCGGCCAGGCCAAATGATATAGCATTCTGGTCGGAATTCGTCTCAGATCTAAGCGCCCTTTCTACGATGTTTTTTTATCATTTATTAGAGTTCTATGATCTATTTACCAATCATAATTAACTTTACTACTAACCTACTAAAATCAGTTCTATGATCTGTTTGCCAATCATAATTAATTTTACTAAAATCTTCTCATCAAATTAAATTGCTTCCCTTATTTTTTGTATTATAATTTTTTTTAAACTATATTAAAAAAAATTCATCTGATTCTGAGTTGAAAAGTTTTATATATCGACATTAAATACGCCTGTTTTTCTTGATAATTAGCGATCGCAAAGATGAAGTTTTATTGTTTACAAATTTACGATATCTAAGAAAAAACATTTCCAGAAGTTTAACATTTTATTTATGTTAATTATGTTTCTGTATTTTAATGTTTTAATATTATATTTCGTTCTTATAGTGAAATTTTCTGTACCTGTTGGGTGACACATGTTGTGTTCATGTATTTCTCTTGGCAATTCTTGATAAGAATGTAGCTTAGTGTATGAGACCTGATATTTCATATGATACTCCTTTCATATCCTGACACCTTTATTTAATAAAAGCCCTTTCCCGAAGAGAGCAGTAAGACACCTTATAAATAATATTTTATGAAAACTGTTGTCCCAAACATGTCAGACTTATATTAAGTTCATATTTTCTTCTTCCAGCTGTCCTATTCCGTCTCTCCGGCCGAGTTCACTTCTGGGAGAAAAAAATGCGAGTTAAGGGAAGTCCTTATGTTCTTTAATAAAAAATATATACTATATTCAGCTTGTTTTTTATTTTGGATAGTACGATTATATCCGTATTTTATATTGAACTTTACGTATTTTATACGTATGTGTTGTTTCTGAAATTATGGTTGGTAAAGTTCCTAAATACCCGTTATAAAAATATAGTATTATAAAAGATTGTATTTAAGGACCATTCACTTCTCCTAAAATATCGAAATATTTTCAATTAAATTTCAGAAATTTTTAGCGGTTTGTTCAAAGTCTTTATTATTTTTTTCTTGTCAGATTTAATGCAAGGAAGCCTTTAAAGTGATACGAAATATTCGGGATTTTTTTTTAAACAATTGCAGGAAGCATATGTTTATCTACAGTTTTTTCAGCTTATGTCCTGAACATAATCTCAAAATACAGTGGCGTAAATAACACCAATGCAAAAAATGCGACTCAGAGCCTATGAGGGGTGCAGTGAATCAGACGATGATACTGCAAAACTTTTCAACTTTATGAGAAAAAAATATATTATTTAAAATAATTGTTTATTTATTTAAGTATAGCGTAATTATGCTCGATTTAGGAATGAATTTGAAAAATGTTGCTCGTGTATTCTAACATACAATTATATAAATATTATGTTTATTATTTAATAATAGGTCTAAGTCAGTTAGAAAAAAAACTGGCTGAAATTAGTGAACAGCTGGAAGTAATAGGGAAGGTTATACACCGACAATTATTGAGTTATCAATTAAATACAGTTATCAATTATTGAAGTTTCCGACTACCAATAACATCCTATCATGAAATAATTTTTTTTAATCATGCCCAAATTATCTAAATCTTTTAATTGCTGCAATAGTTAATTATGATTGAGAATGAAAGGGTATTAAAGAACAATAAATATTCTGCTTTAAACATTACTGAAGCATCTTAAGCCGGTCTATTCTTTTATTTAAAAAGCGAAGACTAGACATGAATAACGGGATGACTGTTAGTAAAAAAAATATATAAAAATTTCTTTTTTTACTTTGTTTATTATTCACTAACCAAGGAATGTTATTGTATGCAAAAAGTATTTGCGAACAACTCCCAATTTTAAATTAATCATAAACCTATTGTAATGAATAATATACAGGTTTTATTATTATTACAAACAAGTGACAAGAGACAAGCTTCGACATCGTCATAAAATTTTATTTTATTTTTTTTTTTCTATTAAGTCGATTTAGTAATTTTCATAGTTAATTTTTAAATATTATAACGTCAACTTATTTTGTATTCGTTAAGGAGTCATATTTTTTAAAAATACAGAATAATACAAAATTATATCATATCGTCAGTTTTGAAGCAACAATTGAATGAGTTTGAGGATGTGCATATCATTTAAGTCAAAATTTCCCGCTAACTATCCCCGAAAATACTAGGTTAACGAAATTCGGCTCGTAGTTTATTAATATATCTTGGTTGATATCTTTTATTATATATCGTTAAAGATCAAATCAAATTTAGTTTAAAAGCATTTTATTTTAATATATTATTTACAAACCCCTATAAATATATTTCAATATATGAAATAAATAAGTTCAATATGAATAGGGATTGATAAATTATTTGCTACTTCTATAAATTTGTTTTATTGAAAACTAGTTTCGAGTGTTATACATTCATCCTCAGTTCTAAAAACACACAAAAAATTAAAAAATAAGCAATTCAAAATATAGTTGGTATTATTATACATATTAAATTAGATTAATATAAATCAGTATTATGAAACATTTATGAATTATGAATTTAATTAAGACAAGAAATCAAATACATGTTGGTACTCACCAAGGTTTAAATGGATTATATCAAACAGAAAAGTTTGTACTGGTTTCTTCACGCATTGTACTAACAACGAACGAGAGGTAGGCAGGATGTTTTTAGGTAAACGGTTTAAGGGTCAGGGTTTTTCCAGTAATGCCGGTGAGTAATTGTTTTTTCTGTTATAGATGTGTGTTTTTAGAACTGAGGATGAATATAGTTCATTAGAAACTAGTTTTCAATAAAACAAATTTATAGAAGTGGGAAATAATTTATCAATCCCTAATTAGATTGATCCTTCTATACCATCATGCGGATGCCAACTAAAGCTCAATATGAATTACTTATTTTATAATAGCAGTTTCATAAAAGTATGTACCTAGGTAATACGATACTCATTTCAGCTACAGTCTACCCTTGTAACGTTCGCAGTTTTAAAGCTCTCCACAAAGCTTGATGTTCATAAGTAAATTTACTGGACTAAAGAGCAGTTTAAATATAAAATATTGAGTTTTGATAGCTGTCATTGACTGAAAATATAGGCCATTCTCTAAATGTGGTTTTATTTGCTTATCATACTTTTTCGAAAATTAAAGTCGTGTTTTATTTTCTTATATCCTTCAGGATATAATTCTCCTTGACAACTTTCTGAACCAGGCACACACTTAATATCGCAGTTTTGTGAAATATAGATTTTTTTTTTAATCGAATGACCTTAAAAGCCTTATTCTAGGGAGTGATATAAACGATTAGGGAGTGAATGACTGCATGGATATTGTTTAAGAAACATCAACCATATTCACTAGAGGAATGCGAAAGCTAGTGTGAAAATTTCGATTTTTAAGGACATTTTTTTTTTTTTTTTTAATTTCCTGCAGTTAGAAAGCAAAAATAAATAGTATGTGATTTTAATAGTGTCTTGAAAGAAAATTAACCATTTGTCCCTCCATTACGGTCATGGTCACTCTCTAGCCAGCTAGGAATTTTTATTGAGGCTAGGGAGTAGCAAATCAATCATATTTCATTTATCCCCTCCAGATAATCTTGACAAAAAAACTAAGATAAACATATCGTTCTTACCATGTCCAACTATAGATAACGCAAAAATGCGGTTTTCATATTTTTCGCTTTGAAATGCTCTAATTGAGGCACGATAGTCTCGAATTCCTAACCTCCAAAAGTGACATGGCGTCAACCCTTGAAGGTTAGGAATTCAATGTCTTAACTAGACAAAGTGAATAATATTTAAAAATCGTTTTTTTGCATATTCGATAGTTGGACATGGTAGGGATAATATATGTCGAGAGGATATGAAGTACTACGAAACTATGTAATATGCAAAACATAAGTCTTACCTCTGCTGGTTTTGTTGAGCTCTAGAGAGTGACCATCAATAAAAATAATCAAATAAGCAACTAAAGAGGTGAGATAATGGAACAAAGGAGACAGCATATTTTCTGCTTTCTTCCTCTGTTGTCTGATTACCTCTCAGCCCGAAATTTTCTATTGTGAGGATCTGTTGGCAGGCATTTAAAAAACTTGCCGATAACTATAAGACAGAGGAAAAAAAAACTGTATGGTGATTGGTATGTTCCATCTAAAATTCAAATTACATTTTATACCAACACTAAACAGAATGCTGGAATAAATAGAAGGCATTTTTTTTTTATTTACTTCGAAAGAAATTGATGCTGAATTATAAGGTCACATCCTCAGCTTTTTGACTGGGGTAGGGAGTGACTTGGAGAGGGCGAGAGGAGGGGAGAGGAGAGAGATGTCAAGCATTCTCAAAGTGAGAAGGAGATGTTGGCTTCAAAATAGATGATAACAGAAAACAAACTCATTTTCCTTCAGAAGGTTGATCATTTTTAAAAAGCTCTGTGGCTGAAAAAGTACCGAAATTGGGGAATGGCCCATATATCAATCAAATATTTATAAACATATATAAAAACATTCTAAACATTTATAAAACAGAAAAATAGATGAGTAATTTTATTTCATTCAATTATATTATTCATAGCTTGGCTCATAAATTAATAGTAAACCACATTTCCCTTCCTAAGCCCAAAATTTTCGCTTCTCTCTTGATCAATCGTTTTTGCAATCATCGTCTTCGCTTGTATTTGACCTTTTTGAATCCTTATTATCGTGCGTTCTTCTCTTTGGATGTCCATTGGATTCTTTTTTGTCCGGATGCACTTTGCCTTCGTTCCAACTGCTCTCTGGATCTGTTAATTTAATGTTCGAACCCATTTTGTTTTGGTCCCAAGCGGTTGGTCTTCTCTTGTGGTGGGATTTGTCATGTTTGCCATGTTTGCCATGTTTGCCATGTTTGGATTTTTTTTTTTTCCAAATCGATAATGATGTATGAATGGGATACCTATTAAAGGATTCGAGTATCGTCAATGGCTTTTGTAACCCCAAGATTTTTATTGACTTGAAAAGTAACTTACTCATTTTTTGAAATAAAGAAATATTTATATAATAATTTACTATAAATTTTGATGTTATTAAATGTAACTGCCATATGAGAACTATTTTAAATCGCCAATATGAGGTTATTTATATTTTCAGTTTCTTAAAATTCTTAGTTACACTAAAAAAATAATTAGTAAATAGTTAATAATGTACTTTTAATTACGAAAAATGTTTGCTCTTGAATCTATAATATGAAAAATTATATTAAAACTATTTCGAATGCAAAAAATATATATATATATATTAGTCGATTATTATTTTCCAAAAGGTTCAAGTCAGGAAAAACAACTGGCTACTATTAGTGAACAGCTGGAAGTAGCAGGTAAGGTTAAACGTAGGTTATTTTCCGCTGAAGCGTTGAAGATTGTCAATTGTTGATTTTGCCAATATTTATATTAATTGTAAATTGTGTTACAAGCAGTTTTTATCTCAATTATCTTTTTATTAAAGAGACAAATAATAGTTTAGTATATTTTTGGAAGAATTGAAATCAAAATTTAAGTCTTTCGAATACCAATAAACAATTATCCAGTCAATGCTTCACAAGTTCAGACGTCGCACAGTGGGACGGATGATCTAAATTTGCGTCATAAATTAATGGATGGAATTTTTACAACAAATTGTCAACAGGACAGAAAAATATATGATTATATAAACACAGACCGGAGACAGCACATCCTAGCAGTCTAACATCAACAGTATATGTTAGATTGTCTAGAAGTGATGTATTATCTCGAGAAAAAACGAGAAATTTTGAAGGCTCCCCCAGACAGGCGCGTCACTGAACTCGGCACGATACTGATTCGGGACTGCTCATAGTTTCAGAACAATTTGCCGAATCTTACCGAATGCCGGGGAGAGCCTTTATTTTGCTCGACGTGTGTTTAGTTTCAATTTTCAGTTCCTAATCATACTTACAGTGTTAATAAAAATTTTAAAAAAATGTTAATAGTATATAATTTTAAATTAAGAAATGATGCCTATAGTGAGTCCGAATTATTTAAATTATTAAACACAAATGAGTTCTACAATTATTTTGTAAAAGCAGGGCTAGAACTTGAGGGGAGGGGAGGAGGTAGGCAATGGCATACGATCTTGCTGTCATTGTTGCTAAGTATTGTAGAGCCAGACTAAATACTCAATCGGACCAGATCCAGGCCACATTCTTAAGAAGCTCCATGGGCAAGGCTAACCCAATCAATATGGATAGACAACGCCAGAGAAATTAAGTCTAGGTGAAGAGGTAAAATAACTTGGCGCTAGAATACGAAGAAAGTTCAACATCACCCCTCGCCTAGAGTACCTAAGGGATAGGGTTGGTGACTCTGTCACTGAATAGTGGTTGTATTCTTTGGCCTCAGGTACCTATGACCATTTATATAATAGAATAGAATAATAAAATAAACTTTATTCTGGGGCTTAGTCTCTTATGAGTAACAAGTATGTACAAGAAAAAAAGATGACAGAAATAACGTCTGGCAAAAGACTACATTAATAAAAATCAATTAATATTTACAATAATCTCAATTAAAACATATAAGTAACGACAAAAAAGTATAATTTTTACCTTCCGGTAAAAAAATATAATTTTAATGACAAAGAATAAAAAGAAAAAATAGAAGGAAAAAGTGCAGAAAATAATACGAGTAGAACAATCCTAAAAACAAATTCTCACTTCTAAACCGAATTTCATTTAACAATATAAAAAATATTTGATGTGGACAACACATGACTTCCTTGTACGCCTATAAAACTATAAATCGGTGACTCAAAAGCTACCCTGAATTTGGTTACTAGTTTCCGAAGTTTGCAGTATCTCAAAAACGACACTCGGCGTCGCGACATCCATCTATTGACAAACACAGACTCAAATAGGGAGAAAAACCAGTATTTTACACTCAATTTTAACACTTAAAACAAGTAATAAAAATGTTTAATTGGATTGGAAACCAAATTACGTTTGTAGCCTTTATTACCGAAACATATAATTTATGTATTTAATTTAAATATAATTTTTGATGTAATATAAATTATGACCTTCAAGTAAAGTACCGCTTCCGGTTTTCCAATTAAGACCAAAATCTAGTATGTTATTTAAATCAATGTGTGAATTATAGATACCAAATTTGAGAAGTTTTGCAAAGTATTTTAATAAATATTTTTGACGAAAGTCTAATATGATCTTCAAGTAAAGTACCGCTTCCGGTTTTCCAATTTAGACCAAAATCTAGTGTATTATTTAAATCAATATATAAGTTATAAATACCAAATTTGAGAAATTTGCAAAGTATTTTAATATAATTTTTGATGGAAATAAATTATGACCTTCAAGTAAAGTACCACTTTCGGTGATTAAGCAGTGACCAAAAAGGAAGGTTCACAACTAGATTTTACAGCAATCCTAAATAAAAAAATTACAACTTTCTAGAGCAAACCGTTTTTGAGTTATTCGAAATACGAACGTATGAACGTACGTACAGAGGTCACGACGAAACTAGTCAAAATGGATTGAGGGATGGTCAAAATGGATATTTCCGTCGAAATCTGAAAACCGAAAATTTTCGCGATTACAATACTTCCTTTACTTCGTACAATTAAGTAATAATGAAATAATTCACATAGTTAAAACTTTGTATGATAATTAAAAGAATTATTTACAACTAATCATGATATTGATCTTGAATTAAAATTTCATGACTAGACAGTGCGTTTATGGAAAGTGAGGAGGTTTACTCGTATACAGCATTCTGGTCGGAACTCGTCTCAGATCTAAGAAGTCCGTTCGAAGAAGTATTTTTATCATTTATTAAACTTCTATGATTTGTTTGCCAATTGTAATTGATTTTACTGCAAATTTATTAAAATCTTTCCATGAGATTAGTTCTCTTCCCTAATTTTTTTTAAACTATCTTCAAGAAAATTTATTTGATTCTGAGTTGGAAAGTTTTATTTATCAACATTAAATACGCCTATTTTTCTTGATATTTAGCGAGCATAAAGTTGATGTTTTATTGTATGCGAATATATCGACGTCGTTGTTTGAAAAAGGCTTAAGCGCCAAAAATTCTAAATTTAGGTTTCAATTGATTTTGGGACGTAAAAACCACCTCTATCGATTCTCGCTAACGATATACCTAAAAAAAAAAAATTGAAATAGTCTAAAAATCGAATATTGATAACTTAAGTACCAAATACTAACGACTCTCAGTCGTTACTCTGGCCTTAACCAGCGCTAGAATCCTTGAAAACGTATTGTAATTATAAAGGTTTGCCAGGATAATAAACTCCTACTTGTATACAATAAATAAAAAAGTTTAAAAAAATGTATTGTTATTTGGAGAAAAATCGTTTCATGTGTTTCCTGTAAAGTTTGTTAAATGGCGCTTACGCCTTTTTCAAAAAACTACGTCGGTATCTAAGAAAAAACATTCACAGAAGCTTAATATTTCTTAAATTACTGGTTCCACGAAGAACTTTTCTGTATTTTCATGTTTAATATTATATTTCGTTTTTATGATTTAAATTTAAATTCTTACTAATTTTTTTTTTTGCATTCGGATTTTATATGTCATGAACGATATGGTCTACACTTTGTAATATTAGCTATAAGGATGAATTTGCGACAGAGAAATATAGTGAAATTTTCTACACCTGTTGGAGGACACATATTGTGTTTATGTATTTCTCTTGGCAACTTTTGATAAGAATGTAGCTTAGTGTATGAGACCTGATATTTCATATGATACTCCTTTCATATCCTGACACCTATATTTCCCGAAGAGCGCAGTAAGACACCTTATAAATAATATTTTATGAAAACTGTTGTTTCAAACAGGTCAGACTTATATTAAGTTCATATTTTCTTCTTCCAGCTGTCCTAATCCGTCTCTCTTTCCAAGTTAACTTCTGGATAATATGCGAGTAAAGGGAAGTCCTTATGTTCTTTTATGAAAAATAGATTCTATATCAAGCTTGATAAATAATTTTTTGTTTGTTTTGAATCGTGTGGTTACATCCGTATTCTATATCGAACTTATTTAATGACCGATTGACTAAACTTATTTTGTCTTATGTACCTGTGTGTATATTTATATATATATATATATATATATATATATATATATATATATATATATATATATATATATTTTCTAAAGTAACTTAGAAATGATTTTTATTTTCAGAGAAACCATTTTAATTGAATATGGTATTTCAGAAAATACGTGACATATTCAAGGTTTCGATAAATACCCAAAAAACGATTCAGAAACTAAAATTCTAAAAGATAAAAATCTTCAAAAATTACTTCTATCGATTTTTCTAAGAAATGTATTATAAAATATATGTCATTGTTGTTTTTTGTTTTCTTTTTGACAGTGAAAGATACGTCTATAAATTGAATGATCCCAGAGCCAAAATTTTAACTCAAAACCGGAAAAAATGACTTATCTGTCAGTAGTTAGTTAAGTTCCTAAAGGCCCGTGATAAAAAGATAGTATTATAAAAACAATTGTATATAAGGACCAAAGTCGTTAGTCAGCTCTACAGTCATGTGAACTTGGTTCGCCGTACCGTTGTTGGCGAACCGATGTTCCCATGTGTGCTGGTCTCTTTTACAGTTCACATGGTTCGGCGTTTTGTAGCCATCATAATGCTCCGGTTGTAAATTCTGGCTTTTAGGTTTATGGCAAGAAGGAGTTACCTGTGTAATTTTGTGACTGCAAAATAACCTACATTTCTTACCTTCCTAAACCTGACCTTTATTTCATCTTGGATTTCATTTTTTCTGATTATTATGCTTAATTGTCTCAACCTATACCTACATACATATACTAGAGCATGAGTAACAGGAAATGAAATTATAAGTGTGTTTTTAAAATTAAATTATTGAGAAAAACAAATTAAAATGTTATTTTTTTTTTTAGTATTTTAAGAAATTTAAATGAAGCTATTAAAAATAAGTAGATATATAAGAATTAAAATGAATGATAATTTAAATTGACAAGTAGTTGAAAAAATATGGGCCAGCTATGTTTATTGTGAAATGACCTTGTCAACAAGTTCCAGCTATGAAGACTTATAATTACAATATAAAAGAATGCAGAGATTCTTTGCCGATAACGCCTTACAATCGACTTCCATATCTCACGATCAGGATTTCCACTTTGTAGAAGAATTTCTCTTTTTAGTGAAATTCCAAGGCTTAAAGAAGAAAAAAAGGAGAAACAGTTGAAAGAGAGAAAATTTTCTCTTTTTATCAAGCTCTTCTCCTTATATCAGTAATCTTATATAATATCGTTGCTCGGTTCTATTTTGAAATCTACAAGCCTGAAAAATTAGTTTGAAAACTGTTCGTCTATATACATCAACATTCAATTTTAGTTTTACTTAATTTCTTACAAGTGCATTTTAATTTTCATACAAATACCACTCCATTGTCTTTTATACATACCTATAGTCTGTAGAGTTTTAACTTTGAATTCTCTTTTAGTCAAAAAAGTGTTCTCTTGTCACATAATAGTGTTGTCTGCTCCTATTTTTAGAAATAAAATAAACTGTATTATGTATTTCGGGGTTTTTATTGTTTATTTTTTCTAAGTTCTGAATTTCTGCCGTTTATTCGGAGAGGTCATCTAAAAGCTGCACTGATTTTTAGCCCGTTAATTAATTTTAAATAAGTCATTTTGGTACTTAATCGGCGTATTCAAATAGTAATTGCATTATACAAACAAATTGGAGATTGGGATAACTAGGTGACTTAATTTATTAATTACAATATTAATGTATACATTATCTGTGCTTCAGCATACATTTGAGTTGGAGGGGGGTTAAGGACTATTTAGGCTCTGGCTGAGGGAAAAAAGAGGGGAAATCTGACCGACCTGAAGGAAAATTATAAAAACTAAGATAGAAACGCTGCTCTTGATAAAGCCCATGCCGACAAGATGAGAACTAACGAAATTCTCCCATCTTCGCCTCGAGACACCTTGGAGATCTATCCAGGACCGGATTATACATATAGTGGAAGTAGCAAATGTATCCGGGCTTCTGGTACTCCCTGATCTCGAGCCAAAAACTTGTAAAATTTTGTAACAGCACCAGGATGCTCTCTCGGTTAACAGCAACTTAATCTCGGTTAACATATATATTTTCCTCGAATAAATGTTTTTCAAAAATATTAAAATTAAAAATAATATATATTTGATGAAATAATTAATGTATGATTTGATATCAAAATATATATTTGAAAATCATGAACCTCGGTCTCCTTGGACATACATGCATCATACTTTTTTATTTATTTTTGTTGCTTTTATCGCGTTTATTTAGGCAACTATTAGAAAAAAATTATAAATGAATAAAAACAATAAGTTTTTAGATAAAAAAAATATCTGTATGAACTTTTTTTTTTTATGGCGGAGTGGAATTATTAATATCACTAGATAAGATGACTTGATTGAGAATGGGCAAAGTGGCCTGAAGCGTCGCCTATGCAAAGATAATAAAGTTAAAAAAATAAAAGTTGAATTTAAAAAGGGTTATTATCCTGGACAATTAATATATATATAATAGGTTATTAGTTTTTAATATGAGCATATTGGTTAAACAGTTTGGGATTGGTCCATTGTGCTCTGGGGTTTGATGGACAGAGTAATTCATCACTGGCCATTTTGTTCAGTTATCCAGGTACGTAAAAATCAACTTATGTCCTGCAACATAATCAATATCGTTGAACGCAGTTACGAATCTTTAATCTTTCATCCTCAAGTTATATTCTCCATCGAACAATTAATCAATCTATTTTCCTCAAAATCGAAATGAATTTTCGAATACGGTTTCAAGTGTCTTTTCACTTTTATTATAGCTTTTTCTAGGCTAATTTTGAAAAGGCGCACCTCCTGGTATTGAGTTGGTAGCTAGCAGGAGTTTCCTTTGTGTTGCGGAAGGCGGGAGTTGTTGAGCAAGTTGTGCAGCTAACTTGAGGAGCTACCTCAGCTTCATCTAATTACGGTGTGTGCCACTTTCGATGCGGAGTCTTATTCACCGCAAATGTAACACAATTGTCCTTCAACCCCTCCCACCCCCACGCCACCGCTCGCACCTCCTACCAATTCCGGGTACATTAAAGTTCGAAAGTAAAATTCATAGAGAAGGCGAGAACTTTCTCATGTTCGCTTATTCAACGCCAGTATACATTATTATGCTGAAATACCTTTTGTATCTAATTTTCTTCTGCCATAGAAGGTTCTTCAAAATGTTCTTAAGCATAAATAAATAAAGATGCTAAGCAATTGACAGAGCGTAAGCAAGGTCCTGTTTGAACGCACCCGTTTGGTATTTCGTTTGTATCTGTTTGCTACGAAATTACAACCAATCGTTCGCATTGCTTCTAAGTTGGTGAAAATGTTTCTTAAAGAAAGGAAACACGACGCATGCTTACAAATATTTATTTTTTAAATCCGATTCAAGATGGTGGTTGTTTTAATGGCCCCGTATCATCAAAACTCGGTTTATTTCGAGTTGTCCGCTTTCTTTCAAATTTGACATGAATAGCCATTTGAAACGAAGTGTGTTTGAATTATAATTTTATTTTTACGCAGTGACACGGACGGTGAAAGGAAAACGAAAATAGAAAATTCCAATAATTGTGAGGAGATTAAATTAAATTTTATATGAAAAAAAATAATGTGAGCATCAGAGTTCCGTTTCTAACGTTATATTAGAAATTATTTTTAATGTTTAAAGTAACATACAAAATTTAGAATGCCAAAATGGCGGAGGTGGGAGAAACATTTCACTAACACTAACTCATTTCACATATAAATTTTCAACGTTCTAACTCTATTTGGAGGTGCTCAAAACCGGGTAGTATCGTAATAGTGGCCGAAATGTTTACTGAAATGTATCCTCACTTCTGTAGTACTGTCTTAGTACTGACCTAGAAAACAACCAGGAATTTCAACTCATTTGATCCAAAGGAGGCCGCTGAAAGTCCCCAAATGTAGCAGTATAAATGTATATCTATTTGTATCAGGCATCCATAATACAAACTGACTAAATCGTATTTTAAGGGCCGTTTAGACGTGCCATATTTTTCGGCAATGTGTGGCTGCAATAGTGTTGCCGGCAATGTACTGCGATATACGGCAATGTTGCCCAAATATCTACATATGGCCCGGCCATATTGTCGGCCACATTGCCTAGTTCCAGGTTGTTGCCGAGTATCGCTGAGGGGCTGCCGGTGTTGTCCAGAGGGGTTGGAGGATATTTCATATTGCCGGGCCGGGACTCTCAACCACTTTTTTCGTATCCCCTTTGCTACTAGAGGCGAATATGTATTATTAAAGATTATTTTTCTTATTATTTTATATAAATGGTTATTTTTAAAATTATTTTACTAGAGAATTATTATTCGCTCAAATTTCAAATAAAACATAGGTTTTTTAATATAACTCAGCAATAATTAATAATAATTAAAGTCAAACATTTGAAATATGTACTCAAGATAATTACCATAACCCTACCAGCTTCGGTCATTTTCCTTATTTTAAATAATTATCTGATTTGATTCATAAAATAATTGTTCTGTTATTTTTGTGAAATGAAAAACGAACAAATTTATGATCTCTTTTTATGCTTCAAATCCAGATTTTATGCCCATTCTATTTCCATATTAACTCTTTTAATAAACATTAATTTTAATAGATATTAATGCAGGTCTTTAATACACATTAACTCTTTTAAAACATATCTTTGTAATACATATTTACCTCTTTTAAAACATATTAATGAACCTGTTTTAATAAATATCTCTTCAATACACATTAATCCTTATTACCTCTTTCAATAAATATTAATGAAACTGTTATAATATATTAATCGATGTTACCTATTTTAGTGCATATTAATTTGGAAAACTGAACATAATATATAAATGAAGATTTATCCATGAAGAACATTATTTTATCAACAAATGCAGTCAAATATAGAAACATGAATTATTTTATTTTACTTTATTCAATATTATATAGACATTTATATAATATATTATCTTATCTTACTAAAATTATTTTATGGAGTAAATTGGTGTACATTTTAATGTTTAGTTGAGGCTATAGCTGCAATAAGTGCTTATAAGCCCATGTTCCTTTTTTCCGGAAATGGTTTAATGACTTCAATATGATATCAAGAATATCCCTACAACATCTCATTATATACCTGTTGAGGTATTGTAATGTAGTTGAGGTGAGGGTGATAGGAGGCCGCAAACAAAGAGTTTCTAGAAGAACTAGATGGAACTACGTGAAGGTTGAGATAAACCAATTAGAAGTGTTGAAGGGACAAATAACTAATAAGAGAATTAACTCTCTGACTCAGTATATAGTTCAGAGAATGAGCTGATAAATGAGAGAGTAAGATACTATTTTTACCAATATGTATATTTTTTAACATCTATGTGTGTATGTGTTAAAAGTTTTACAATAGTTCAAAAAAGATTCCTTGCAATGTTTTCTCGCCTTGTTTTTAGTTATTTAATAAAAATTTATATAGTGACATCAGAAGCCATTACTTTTATTATGCCTAGTTTTGTTTATTTATTTTATTTTTTGAGATCTCAAAGTGTAAATATGTTTTATTTAACTCAAGCTTGTATTCATTTTTTGAGCATTAACATGTAACAACAATAAGACATAGGTGTTGGTATTTAATAATGTATTTTCCTATTATTTTAAATACTAATAGCCATGTTTTAATTGAGAAATAAATGTTCAATCCAAGGTCAATAGCATGTTCTACACAAGAAGGGCCATTGGAAATGGCGTCCTCCATAAAAAGGGCATAAAAGTAGTCATGGCGTTTCTTTAACCAAAAAGTAATAAAATGGCCCTATTTGCTATAAATTTTCAGTACTGGCATAGGAATAACTGGTTGGCATAATCAAATGCAAGGAGTTGTTGGGCAGTATAGAAAATTTCAGTTTCAGTTTCACTAAGTATTTTTATCGAATAACAAGTCCTCTTTGGTGAACTTAAAAAACGTTTAGTATCATTTTGAATAGATAGATAGCTAACATGCAAATACGCATTAAGTTTTTTAATTATTTTTCATTGTCTGAATCATCTTTAGATCAACTGTATTGTCATACCATAATTGTCTCTTTATACTAGAAGTAAGACATTTCACAGTTCATGTTTTTGCATTTTTAATGAAATAATACATGAAGGCAATGCAATTTCTTTCTTTTAAGCATCCAAATATACATTTACACCTTTATTTCTGAATTTTACTTTCATTTTATCTATAATTTTTTTTCGCGATGTGAAGAAGATGATGAAGTAATGTACTTGTAGCCACTTTGCAAACATTAGTTAGGAACAATAGTTAGTGTTTTGAATCTGAAACTTCTTTTCATTGGGCACCTTCACTCCCACCCCTATTTCTTCAGTCTCTCACGCGCTTTGATAGTTTGCTTCATTGCCGTCTGCTTTATTATATTACACTTACTGGATCGATGGGCAAATGAAAAAACAATTAGTACAAACGAAACAGTATAAATTAGTACAGAAATCAGATTCGAAATGGTTGCGCTCGCCCAATAGAAAGGAAGATCGTCACTATCTCTAAGTGAGACCCGTCTAGACACTATTTTTCGGCAATCTATTGCCGGAAATATTGTCGAGCAATGCTTCCAGCAATATTGCCAGCAATGTATGGTCATCAATACAGTGCAAACATCTATTATTTTCGGAGAAAATAGGACTAAAAATTTATCAATCAAATTCTATGATTATTGCGAATTTTCTTTGACTAGTTACATGACTGATATAAATTATAAATGATAAATATAATAATGAATATTGAAGGGTGTCCGAGCGGGTTAACGCACTTACTCACAAACCCAAAGGTTGTGAGTTCGAATCCCCGCACCGGCATGAATTTAATTTATTTAAATTAAATAATTCAAGCAATTTATCCTCCCCCCCCCGGGTATGTGAGACCCGTCAGTCTACTTGGAGGCAACTCACAAAAAGGCCGGGCGTAGGAGTGATGACCCTACCCCGTGTACCTAAATTGAGAATCGCGGTGTGGTATCTCCTATGTATGAATCCCACATCGCCCGGCCAAGGATCTCCACGGTCTATAGTGCCAACAGAAAAATATATATATATATATATATATATATATATATATATATATATATATATATACACACCATATACATATCCTCTGCTTATCAAACTTTATGAGCAATTATTCCTCATAAAGTAATTATTATTATTCTCAATTCAATTATTATGCTCATTAAATAATGCAATTATTTTCTTATGTATACCAATAGTGTTTATTCTTGTAGAACAATATTTTTCTTGATATGGATATTAACAAAAAAAATTTTTTTTTTAATATATAAGATACTAAAGTTTTCCATGGAAGCTAAATGTAATTTTTAAAATTTAGCTTCAGGTTAACAAACCAAGATATATGTGTACACACAATTTTCGTAGTGAAATTCTATAAAAAAAGTTTATTTTACTTTTGTGAGAGAAGACATGAAGAAGTGCTGTTGAGAATTTTTCAAGTAGTGTGGACTCTTTAAAATTATTTTTTTTAAATAGATTATTGTAAGGTGACGAGGGAAAGTTATGTCCAGATTTTTTATTTATATGTAATTTCTATTTCTATTTCTGACTATGAGATGTATATAATTATTTTAACAATAATGTTTTGTTAAACGGGTGAATGAATGTTTCCGATCTGTTTGTTCTTTTTATTAGCACTAATCTATATTGCTTCACAAGGATTCTTTTTTCTTTTATATTATTTATGAATCTTATTTGTTTATTTTAATATTTAAGCCAGAAATGTAATTTTTTTTATTTGTACAACATATTTATTCTTTGGGGACTTCGTCACAGAATAAAATTTGCTTTCTATTCTATTCCATACGCAAAATCTGCAAAATAAAATTTTATAATATTCTAACTAAAACCAAGGATTATTAAGAGATTTTTCGCCATTATAAAATATCTTTATCATGGTAAGCAAATTAATTAATGAAAGGAAGCAATCTTGAGAAACTGAGAAAATATTTCAAGCCTTGGAACGGTTAACGTTGATCCTGCTTAATAAGTAAGGCCCAACTTATTTCTATCGGCTTGATTGCTTAACTTCATTCGCTTAATTATCGGCTCTGTGACTTCAGAATTTTCCCAATTAAAGATATATTTTCCTATCTGTTTGCTTACAGTTCGCTGTATATATAATTTAGAATGATATGAAGAACAATATCATATTATTTAAGTAGGAAAGAATTATCTGTTTTAAATATTTTTTTAGTTATCGCTTCCTATTCAACAAAAAGTGTAATACTTATAAATACAACACTTTAATTTCATGATTTAAAATTTATATATTGCATTTAACTTTTGAAAATTTTAACACATAATGTTTTTTTTATTTTAATTTAATACAAGCCAATAATAACTCAACTGGTTGTAAAGCTTTAAACAAATTGTTAAGGAATAGCCTACTTAACATGACCCAATGTACTATTAATCTAGATAATATTGTTTTTTATTTATTTTATAAAATTTCTTTTCTCCACTATTTTCTTTTATTATTAGTGAATCTATCAAGAATTATTCGATATGTAAAGTTCTGAAGTGAAAATATAAAGAGCGTTCTTGGTAATTATTATTTTTTTTTTTTATGAATTCGTGGTGCATGGTAGCTCAGTGAGTAAGGCAATGTGCTCCCATCTCTCGGGCCCGGGTTGTTATCTGGCTGTGGTAGATATTTAATAAATAAATAAATATCAGCTGTATTGACCCTGAGAGTTTGGGAGACCCTACTGGGGCTCACCCAGCCTCTATATGTCTGAGATAATTGTTGGGGATAGATAACGATCGTAGGTAAGGTAGGACATCAGAGACTGGATAGTAATAAACGACAAAGCAATAAACCATTAAAGAAGAAACTGGTTTAGTGCACTAAATGTGAACCTAAGAGATGTGAGATGCGTCCAAAAGTTAATTGCCGCGTGAAGAAAACGAATAATCTAAGAGATAAGAAGACAGAGTTTTTTTGGCTGAATTAGTATTTCTGATGGGTTGCATTTAACTACATTTTGTTAAATTTGAAATATTTCAGTTATTTATAAATCCATTTATGTTATTAATTATTTAAGATATAAAACCGTAAATACTATTCCATAACTCTTTATTACGGAGAGCGTCTACTCTTTTCGAAAGCTAACCTTTGGTGGAAAACGATTCCAATACTTGTAATTCCGGAACCTGAACTAAATGAATATGCAAAGTTTTTTACTTTTTTCTTTCCCATTTAAAATGGTACAAACTTGTCCGCAATCCAATTTCTGTTGTTATTTGATGTCACTGTCTGGGAATATGAGAATTTGCCATGCTGTCTCTAACTTGAACATGATCAGATAGGAGGCATCACTGAGCTAAGACCACAAGCATCCCCCCCTCCCTTCTAACCTCCCCTTCACTAACAGGGCCGCTAACTGTTTAGTTAGATTAGAGCTATTTATACAGGCAGTTGGTCCACAGCTGTCGGCGGCCCATTACCTACGACAGGTCCCGCTAATTTGTGTGCTGGCGCTACCAGCTCCCCAATTGGGTTAAAATGTATTTGATAGATCCGATCTGTGACCTGCAATAATTGCCTAATCTGTCACCCATCTCCCTAGCCCCTCTTCTCCCCTATCCTCTCAGCTAATTTCCATTGATCCCACAACCCTTGGAATTCCCGCCACTGAACCGGATCTTGTCAGTTTGATGTTGAACGTTTCCCAAATCATGATACGAGTGAAGGAGCTCTTGTTGAATTGACAATTATTATTTCATCGTTATTTTGAAAAGTTCTGTTGAGAATAATATAGACGATTAAAAAGGAGCTGGATGAGAGATCTCCTTTCGTGAATTACGATACTAAATCCAGTTTTTTAGGAACCCACCAGCTAAACGACCACCAAGAAAAGGTGGTGGTGGACACTGTCATTTCCTATGTCTAAAATGCCATAAATTTCCTATTGACATTTTTGGCTAAAATGAGATTATTGGTGCTTTTGATTATCCGTTGGCTAATTATTGCCCATGAGAAACTAACTCTATAGGCGATCTGTTGAGAAATAGCCGTTTCACTAGTGTGACAAAGTTCTAAAATAAAATATATAAATGTAATATATTCTTTATAAAAACAGATGTATGGTATTTTGAACTAAGCCAACTTCAAAAGTTAAATTAAAACTATGTAAACTAATGAGGAGATAATTGATACAGTTTATTGATAACGACAAATGTTTTAGCACTTCAAATTTTCAAACTCATTTTCTTAAAAATCAGAGTAGAACAATTCTAATAAAACGAATTGTTCGAATGAAGAGTTAAAGTTAAAATATATAAATATAAAGGCAGGCTGTTGCTATTTCAACAATTTCTTTATCATGATGCAAATTTTCGGCCTACAAGCCATCCTCAGGCATCTCTGTAAAATGCCCTTATTTAGTTCAATTTATAACATATCAAAAATTAATTATACTTAAATATTCTAATAAATACCATATACATCCTAAATTTATTTAAAATACATATACTGTCATATTTATGCCCAATCCGGACCAAGTCGAAATACACAGCGTCACTAAAAAAATAAATAATTATAATAAAAACAGCCTGCCTTTATTTTTATGTATTAAAGTATTCACCTAAATCAACAAACATATTTAAAATATATATATTAAATTCATTCTTTATAGATATTGTTTCTATTTTATTATGGCCCGTACTTTTCTGATTATGTTTTTCATATTCTGCTTTTTCATTAGTACCTACATTAAACTTACGCGGAGAAAAAAATGGTCTTGTATTCTCAGCTTATTAAAAATATATTTTTTTCTCTTTACTGTAGTGTTTAATTTCCGTTCCGCCTATAAAATTCGCCTCTTAACGCTTGTATCCTAGAAAAAAAAATCTATAATTCAGTTTGATGGTGGCCGGGTCGTGCCTGGAGTGTATAAAGGTGTTAGCTACCGACTGTGAGCCATGAGGTCGAACCGATGACGGTGCCTAATATACCCGTCAGCAAATATTATATATGCCAAGCCGTATTGGCCCGGTGGCAATAAATAGAGGAAGAAATAAAGCTGTCCTTTATTGTCGACTGCCATTGGTATTCCCGACCATCTGGTGGCTAACAGAGCGAATATTCCACGTCCTCGATGATAGACAGCTGTTTGTACTCTGTAGTCATTTATATCACATTGTTTGTCTCTTTATGCATTATTATTTTTGCAATATGTGTCCATTTCGTTCTGATATTTTTCTTCTTTCTAGTTTAATCGGCTATTTATTTATTGCTTGTTTTTAGGAATACATCATCACAAAGGTAATTCGTGTGGAGAAAGTTTAGAGGGAACCCAATAGCAATCCTAAGTATTTAGATTTCTTATGTTCATATGACGAATTCTTATGAGAAACTTAATATTTTCACATGATTTTTTTTTTATTTGTTCTTAATTAGTTTTTAATAAAAAATACTGGCATAAGAAAATAAATGGCTGAAGTTTAACTTCAGAAGAATCGGGTGATTTTTGTCCACACATTCTCTGACAAACCATTAATTTCAAGATGTTTAAAGACCTTATTTTTTTTTTTCAAAGAAAAATGTTTACTAGATAAAATATGGCGGGAGTTTGATTTTTTCAAAAATGAAATAAAAAATACATCTATTTTCAACAATTTTTTCGGACCCTTTTTGTTAGTCACATTGTGTCGAAAAAACACGGAAATACATGTATTTTGTTGTCTTACAGATTTTTTGGAAATGGATACTTTAGTGTTGAAAAATCATTGAATGCTGATCCCGTGATTATAGTACTATCCCACATAATAGATACAAACAAAAATACGTTAAAAAATTGTAGTATATAGTAATTATGTAACCAATAATTATAATAACAAGAAAAAAAAATACTTTAGTTTCATAAAAGTTTTTTTTTTCTTCCGAAATTGTAAATTTCAACCTGTTTGTAAACAAGTATTGTTTTAGTATGTAAATAAAATTATGAAGGAGGGCTTAGAAAACTCTTAACAGTGGTAACAAAATTTTGATTTTTTAATTATTTTTATTTTTATATTTTGTACCAATGAGCTCATTTAAGTCTGATAATTAAATTATCTGTGTTTGGGATTTCTGATGATTTGGTATTGTTAGATGAAGATGCGAGAACAATTAAAGTAAATACAGCTTCGATGAATGCGGTAAAGAATTAGGTATAGAAATATATACGGATATAACAAAATAAGAGGTAGAAACAGATTTAGATGTTACAGATAGGACAAATAATGCGTTTAAATATTTAGAAAAATATAAGTATTTAGGGTCATCAATAACTATTACTCACAGATAATGCTCATGTGCTTCACGATTCTATGATGTGATTCTATTCACTAAAATTTAATTTTGCAAACACAAGGCGCAGGATTTAAAAGCGTAACCATCCGTTCCTCAAAATTTGAATTTCAGTTATATATTTTTTTTCAAAGCCCGTAGGATTTGGGGTTGATATTCAGAAAATTAAGGTAATGGATTGGATGGGAGCTCTTCTACTGTATTGGATGCATTGCAAGAGGGATATGAGGAGTAGGGACTTTTTGGGGGATTTGAGAAATTAGGAGTCAGTTTCTAATGATAGGGCTCACTAGTTGTCGTATGTCAGTCCAGTTAGTTGTTCTTAGTCTAGTCTAAAGCTGTTTATATGTGATTGCAACCTCTGTGACTCTCCTGTTGTGATCAGAGTCCGGACTAGTGGAATTATCGTCTGTTATCGAGGATATGCCTCCGTTTGATAAAGTCTGTAATTGTCGCTAGTTTGAGGACCGTGTGGAGTAAGTCCGTTTTTGTCATCTGTAAGTTGGTGTGTCTCACAATTCGTCTCTGCACCCTGTTCTGAAACTGCTAGAGTTTTGTTGCCATAGTTGCCGATATATTAGCTAACATCGGCGCTCCATGAAGAAGGGTAGATGTTACAACGCTTTTATAAATTAATAATTCTAGGCGGAGGTATAGTTTAGCGATATCAACAGGTGGTTCAGTCTGAAAGACTTGGTCTTCACCAACCTGATCTCCTTTCAAAGGCGGCATATTGTCAGATTTCTGTCGAGAGTAACACCCAAGTACACTATTATGTTTGCCGCCATATTTGTTCTACCCGCTACCCTGTAAAGCTTAGGAAGAGGGTGTTTTTCTTCTGGAATGATATATGAAAATAATAATTTTCATTTATACATACCATATCACTCCTAATGTATTTATGTTGCAAGATATAATGGGTAGAATGAGGTCCAGACTTTACTTCCTCAAAGATGTTACAAATTTCCAAAAGCGTTGCTTTCAAGGTCCATTAATGCCATAAATTCCTCATGTCTTAGCTACTTCGTAATACTGCATCCTTTTATTGCGCCATTTCGGTTTAGGATAGACTGTTCGATACGACGATAACGTTATCAGAGATATATTGGGAGACAATTACTGAGCCCCCTGGGGGTAGCAAAAGGACTTGTAATCAGCCCTTTGTTATCGAATTCGTTTCCCTTCCTGATTCCAGATAAGCCATGGTTGATAGATGTTCATTAACCAATATATGGTAAATGATGTTATAGAGATTTATCAGATCAAATTAATTGTTTTGTTTTTTTTATTATTCCATTGGGAATAACTCGGTCTAGTTATTAGATAGTTTGTTTATACTGTTATGTCAGCCGTGAATCGAATCTGGGGAACGGGAAAATTCTCTTGCAGTACAACCAGTCATTATAAAGTTGGTAATTGGAAAGGAGAATAATTCTGGTGACTGACCACAACGTCTCTTTTTATAACTATTAATCGAGAAAGTAGAGAAATTAGTCTTACCAACCCAGGATCCCGCATTAGATATAGTGGTGCAGGTTTTTTATTTATTTTTTTTAAATTAACTACTCTACTTTCGACAAATCTTTCGACGGCGCGTGCGTACTGTGGATTAAATTTTATTGAATACTGATTTTTGTGGTTAAGTACCATCCCACTTATTTGAAAAATTAGGTTAAAAAATCCTAGTATGTAATAATTATGTAGCCAATAATTATAAAAAAAATAAAAGAGAAACTTATACTGCGGCAATATAAAATTGCCTAAATAGTGTACTAAATAATGTAAAATTGCGTATTTTGAAGCAATAGTATAAATAATGAATGGCTAATTTTTTAACGTTAGAGCTGTTTTAGGTTTTACCGACAAAATAATTGCAACAGGACGGCAGTTAAAGATATAAAATTAAATTCGTAAACATTTTAACTTAAAGCATTAATTATGAATGTTGTTATTCCCTAAAATATTATTAAATATTCATTGAAAGAAATTCTGTATTTAAGTTTATTTTCTCTATACAAGAGAATTCTATAGTAATTTGATAGAAAATCCATGTATAGGACGTTAATATTTTTATTTTATTTAAGTGTGTGCAAAATTACATTAAAAAATCAATGGAGGTCCTTTTTCTTTATTTAGATTGTCGGACATCAGATTTAGTGAATTTGTAGCTTAAGGATACTGAAAGTAATTAATTTTTAAAAGCTCTCCTGTATTTAAGCTTTTTAGTCCGCTTAATGGCTTTAGCTAAAGAGGTTACTCACTGAATAGAATGTGCTGTAAACTGTGAGTGCGAGCAAGTGTATTTTGTTGAAAAGAAATATCTAATCGTCTGAAAGTAATTAGTAATCCTTTTAATTAATATATTATAGCACAACATACAAATTTTATGTCATTCAATATATATATATATATATATATATATATATATATATATATATATATATATATATATATATATATATATATACAATTTATCAAAATAATTACACACTAAAAATAAATTAAAACAAAGTTCATAGTAATGATGCAACTAAAAGTGTTCTAATGGTTTAAAGTTTATTTCTAGAAAGCAAGCTAGAAATAAACTAATATATGATTAATAAACATTAATATAAAAAAGTAATTTACTTGCATTATTTGGTTAATTTTCTTGATAACGATGATTGTCTTCTTGAGGTTACATGGTGTTAGAAAGTCCACTGCTTTCTTTGTGAGAAATGGAGTTTCGAATGAACAAGGTGTTTCTTTAACTTTTATATTTTTGACACCTGAATAAATGCGGTACAGTTAGAGGTGCTTTGTCCCAGATTTGGCAGGTTTCAGCAGGTCATGAATCAGATGTCTACATCCAATAACGCATTCCATGGAAGCAGTCAAACATAATTGGGATTCAGAGGGAGGTAGCTATCTGGTTTTCTTTTCTTTTCTTTTCCTGTCCTCAATCCAACCTCCTTTTAATTTTAGTTGTTATTGTTTTTTTACAGGGAGCTTTATGTATGTTTGTCAGTGCTAACAAAAACTACGCATATTGTTATACGCTTACGAAAAGTTTCTTTGTAATTTTGCTTTCTACGAAGTAAGTTTATCAGTAAAAAAGTAAAATTAACAAAAAAATATCTGATGTGGACAACACATAACTTCCTTGTACTCCTATTAAACTATAAATCGGTCGCTCAAAAAGTGATCCTGAATTTGGTTACTAGTTTCCGAAGATAGCAGTATCTCAAAAACAACACTCGGCGTCGCGACATCCATCTATTGACACACACACAAAAATAGGGAGGAAAACCAGTATTTTACACTAAATTTTAACGCTTAAAACAATTAATAAAAATGTTTAATTAGATTGAAAACCAAATTGCGTTTGTAACCTTTATTACCGAAACATATGATTTATGTAATTAATTTAAATATATTTTTTGCTGGAAGCTTATTGTGACCTTCAAGTAAAGTACCGTTTTCGGCTCACCAATTTTAACCAAAATATAGTCAAAACATTCACATCAATATAAAAATCCTATTTACCAAATTTGAGATGTTTTACATTATATTTTAATATAATTTTTGATGAAAGTCTAATATGACCTTCAAGTAAAGTACCGCTTCCGGTTTTCCAATTTATACCAAAATCTAGTATGTTATTTAAATCAATATATGAGTTACAAATACCAACTTTGAGAAGTTTTGCAAAGTATTTTAATATAATTTTTGATGAAAATTAATTATGACCTACAAGTAAAGTACCACTTATGGTGATTAAGCAGTGACCAAAAAGGGAGATTCACAACTAGATTTTACAACAATCCTAAATGCAAAATTTCAACTCTCTAAGGCTTACCGTTTTTGAGTTATTTCATATCTCGAAGACCTTGTTGATAAAACATTATCAGTTGTCATTTTTTAAATTTTATTCCGAAATATATTATTTATTTTCTTTTTCTCTTTTGGAATCTTTCGCCCATTTTACCTCTCTTTCCTTTTTACATTTTATATTTCAGTTTTTATCTCTTCGCTTTTATTTGATATTAACTTTCAGTTTTGTTCTCCTTCACAAATTTAAGCCTCCTTACCACAAATTATATTATTTACAATTTCAAATTGATTTAATTTAATTTAAAATTTTTAAGTAAAATATGTTGTATTGCATAAAATGTATCGTATTGTATTATTATCTCATATGATCCCAGTATATTTATTATTCTTATTTCTGTTTATCTTCGTCCCTGATATTAGGTAATTTTGGGACTAGAACTTAGGCCGAACCGTTGGCACATAATAAACAGTTTATTTCATTATTGTTTTATTTCTGATCGCACCCCAACCCTCATCTTATTTATTCAAAAATATTTAAAATATATGTAAATTAAGAAAATGAAATTTATGATATTTTTGTATAAAACAGTAGCCTAAAAATGTTTAAAATCAAATAGGTTTCAAACTAATTCAATCTGTTTAGATTTTTTAATTATCTTGCTACAGAACTAAGTTATCTCAACTAGATTGTCGGTGAAGGAATCCATCTATTTGACTGTAGAGTTAGATCTTTTTGTAGATGGGCTCTAGCGATACCCTATATCATCGGCTACCCAGGTTGAGTAATGGCTGGGTCCAGTTGGGCACACAAAGATCTTCTCCGGGCAACACTAGGGCCAATTTCTTTCACCGACTCGACGAGTGAGAGGGAGGGAGGAGGAGAATGGAGTTCTGTAATCAATCTGAACCAACGCTATTTGTCTCCCCGCCGTGTTGGCTCTACGTGGTCCGCCGATTACACGTGTGGATGTGCGTGATCGCTCTGAAGATAGTAGTGTCAATATCACGCTCAGTGTGTGCTGCTAATATTGTAGCCCGGCTGGCATTGGCTGCTTATTGTTACTGATAGATTTTTATAAACATATATATATATATATATATATATATATATATATATATATATATATATATATAATGGAATGGGTGTGTTGATGAGGAATTACTTTTAAAGTAAATAAAATTAGTAAGTATCACCCATACCTTGCTAAGAATTAATTGGTATTAATTAATTAATTTAACGTTAAAATATTATAATTAGTATTATAAAAGCAAATATTTAACATGAATGGAGTGAGTGGAAGCTAACATTTGAACTGAAAGCTGTAATCAGGAAGTAGACGTCAAGATATGAGATTATAGTATTGGCAAGCTATTAAGACAGCGGCGAGCTCTGAGAATTCGCAGTTGGCCGTACAGAAGGACGTAGTTGGATATGTCTACCGTTAGATACCCGCAAAGAAGTAGTTGAGGACTTTGTCCATTACCTCCAGCATCAGACAGCCAATCAAAATTGTCTAATTTTGATCCCTTCAGCTTATTCTCTCTTATTTTGTCAATCTTATCAGTTGTTTTTTCCTTAACAGTTCTACAAATATTCTTCAACCTTACCATTTGATGCCATCTTCTTCGTTTGTCAGATCATTTTCTATTTCATCAAGGATAGACTTTTGATATATGAAGTTATGGATTTCAATTTATTTTATCTTCCTGCTACATTATAATGTAAGATATTGGCGATTTATCTCTGACTAAAGTTTTCTTTCACAATTTTTAAAAATGAAATTTCAACTCCCTTATTTGTTTCCAATTAATGTGTCTCTGCTTCTTGCCATTGAATACTGTTTAATTTATCGAAGACCATTTAGGAGATGGAAATGGATCTCAATATGGCCATTTTTTCATTAAAAAAAAAGTATGTTAAAAATTGTTTCTTCAGCAATTTTCGTGAAAATGAATAAAGGATCCGAAATTCAAAAGTCTTCGGACCCTCCTGATGGTTCACTTGATCCAAGATATTCTGTTGATTGCCTTCTCCAGACGATCTTCCCTTGTCAAAATGACTCAAACTCCGTGATATATGGTGATGGTTAGGGGAAGGCATCACCCTGAGAATCTGCTATAACGGCTGCATAATGTCCTGGGTCCAGGTGTTATGGTTGTTGTGCTTCGAAAGAGCTTATTCACCAATGAAGTGGTATATGTGGGTATCTGGAAAATGCTCGGTAATCGTCTCCGTTTTGGGCAACAATATTTATCTTAATACTATCCACGAACAGCCAACCCCCAAAACTAATATTTCAAACTTCATCACTGTAATGTTTGTTGCTTATAGGCCAAAACGCCAAATCATTTTTTTTTTAATACATTTTTGTATTGTAAACGAATTGCTCTAAAAACAAACAAAGACCCCGTCTTCGGAGAGAAAGGTTTATGCTGAAACCGCGATAAGCGATGATATCGGAAAAGCGAAGATTGGATCTATGCTTTTATGTTAAGTTTTTCTTTGAGCTTTAATATCGGCAAGACATAAAGAAGTCAAAAAAGTAACGAGTGTATTTCGAATAAACACTTTAAATTTGTAATGAGTGATTTTGAAAAAGAAGAAATAATTTAATCATGAAGTGATATCTCTTTGAAAGAGTGCAAATTTTCAACCAACAAACTATTAATACTGAGAGATATAGGCTTTGTGGATTTCATCTTTTTGAAGATTCAAGGCAACATCGAATAAAATTGATTGAATATGTACGAATTTAAACAGAAACTTTTCACAACATATTATCAGAAATATCTGGTAAACAGAAAAAAAAAATATTAATTTTCGAGGGTCATAGGATATTTTTCTTGTAAATTAATGACAATTATGAAAAAAAAAAGTGTAATGTTCATAGTATATATGTATGTATTATATATATATATATATATATATATGTGTGTGTGTGTGTGTGTGTGTGTATTTATTTATTTTTATACTCGATAGTTGCTTCGAAAATGGGATTGGCCATTACAGATATTTCTATTATTAGTCAATCACTAGTCGTGATTCAAAGCCAAATATATATATATATATATATATATATATATATATATATATATATATATATATATATATATATATATATATCCAAAATATATTAGTATCGACGCTCTTATCGCTTATTGCGGGCTTTAACATAAACCCACTCTTAGGATGCATACACACTGGCGATCCGATTCGCTAAGCTTGTCTGGAGAGCATGTACTCCTTATTTGTACGGGGGTTTGGAGCAGATTTGGATAGCATTTGGATCGATTTTTGCCAAAAATATAAGTAGACAGATATAGATAAATAAAGAATAGTCATCAAAAATAAAAAATGTGTCAATATGAAATCCACGTCACAATCCCTATACATGACAAACGACTCCTCTCATTATCCAATGAGAATCCCGTCAATCAAAAAATTGATAAATAAAACCTATGCCTAGCCTATTCCCAAATTTTCAATTAATTTAAACTATAATAACTTATTATGATCCGTTCCCACATCCCTCTCTCCTCTCCATATCAATACATACATCTATTTTTATTTCCAATTCATTTTAAATATTTTTTATTTATTTTCGTTTTCGACAACTCCTTATTTAATTGAAACTCCATTCAACCTCCACCTCTTACATTTGCTGTCTCTTTACACCAGAATCCCAATTTTATTTATATATTTCCACGACGCATCCAATATTTAAATCAATAGGTTAATCCAATCCTTCCTATCAATAGTTTTTACCGTTGCTTAAATATTATTGTAGATTTATAACTTTTATATGATTGTTCTATTATATTATTCTATTATTTGACATGTTTAAAACTACTCTACAAAATGACTAGTGAATGTTCGCGGGTTTCATATGGATCGCCGGACGCGCGTTGAAATTAATAATTTCATTGTGCGGATCGCGAGTGTTACAAAATGGCTTAACAGCCAATAATGGGCGTTGGCTAATAATAATAAAAGTTTAGAAGAATGTGGCAATACAGGCAATGAGGAATGGAGAACGTATACTGGATGATTTTTATTTCCTTTTTCATATCATAAATTTGACTTAGAAGGCTAAACATTTGTATGCCATATGATCAATTGCCAAGAAGTTTTAATAAATCTAATACTATACTTTCGTGATAAGCTAAAACTCTAAATATTTTTTTATAATTATATCATTTTGTTGTGCCCAAATTGCGCTAAAAACTTCACCTTTTATGACATTATAAATTCCTAAATCCAATTGTTAGATCCTAATCATTGGTTGTTTTTTTAGGGCTTTCTAAAGGTTTAGGTTTTAGAGTAATCGGGTACAACACAAAAAAGTATTTGAATAAATTATTTGGAATTGGGGCCTGTTAGCTTATTACGAAAGTATAGGTATTATACTCCTGAAGTATTTTAGGAAGTAAACATAATTACTGAAATGAAGGAAGTTCCTTTCGTTCTCTGGATCCACAAGAATTACAAAAAAACATGAAATGAGTTTACCTTGGGCAGACCGCACGTTGTGTGCTAAGAACGGAATGAATTGCAGATCTGGGGAGATGCGGTGATGGTTTATAGCAGAGCATTGAGAAGCCGACGGGGCGGGCTCGGAGATTACTATTCAGAACGCGAAATGGCCATTAATAGAGCTCTACAAATAACGACGAGGAGGCCGATAAGGCTGATATTGATAAATTAACATCCCTCTCCCCTCCCCGCCTACCTCCTTCCTACCTAACTGGTCTATTCACATGTAAAGTAGTGTTCTCGGCGAGATAGCGAACCCGGGTCTTCCACCAGTCACCGTGACAAGTGGCCTTGTGATTGTTCTCCATGTCGGGGGCGATCATGGAGATGTTGAGGGATGTCGTGGGGATTCACTGCACTCGAGGGAGTTATACATCAGCAAGGTCTTAATGAACATTGGACGTGATCTGTGATTCTGATGAGGGGGTTACTGTAATGGATACAAAAGTAAGTTTGCCTTAACGCCGGTGCATTTTTTTGTTGTTATACCCACTCTCTCAAAATAATTGTTAAGTATAATAATCCCATCTTGTTTTGTTTTTACAATGTTAATCCGACTCATTTGGATCTGCTGTGTGATCCGTGAATTATCACGGAGATTATAAAGAGCCTTCAAACAAATTAAACGCTTATCATAAAGAAAATCATACCATTGTGATTTGCGAAATCTTTAGGATCAAGTACGGTCTGGCCTACGCTCTGCAGTCTGGAGAAGTCCAGTTCCATTAATACTATTTTAAATAATCGAACCATCATCTTAATTCTTTAAGGCAGCTGGCAGTTCTTTCAATAAGTTCAATGTCCTTGTAATGGTATTTTCAAACACCCATGGGAAAAAGAGATATTTTTTGTTATTATCCTCATCAATATATATATATATATAAATTCAGCCTGCGTATGTTTGTGATCGCAAAATTCGGAAAGTAGTCAGTCGATTTTAATGCGGTTTTCACTATCACTTAGAGAATTTCTTCGAGAAGATTTATATGCATTAAATTTTTCAAAATGATACCCTCAAGGGGTAAACTATGTAAAATCATGAAAACTATTTAAAAAATTGGTAATCTTGTAATCGTTGTCATGGCTTCATACACGTGGAAGTAAATTCACTGCAAGAAAATTTTAACAGGAGTGTAATTATTTGGCGAAAGCGTCATTTGTTAATAAAATCTGAGATCAAGGAAAAAAAAGTGTTAAAACGTGAAGCTTTATTGCCGTTTCGACTAATTTATTATCATTTTATGTTCCCAGAAAACGTCTAATTGAAATAAGACGAATTCTAAACAATTCAGTCGAATACCGTGAAAAATTGTCACCAATTTGGCCTTGGAATATTTAGTCAAAATTTTTGTTGGTAGCCAGTTGTTTCGTCGTAAGTTCTGGCTGCCTCTCCCCGCCCTCCTAGAGTTCTTATGATTGAAGCGTATAAATTCAAAAGGGTCTTAAATGCCTTTAGAAAATATTTTCAGAATTCAATTTTCAATTTGAAAAATATTAAAGAAATATGACAATAAAAAAAAAAACATTTTTTTTCTAATAACCTTCGGTTGTGCAAGTAATAAAATAACATTTTTAATACTACTACGTTTACAATAAAAAAAGGTTTTTTTTTGTTAAAACATCTTTTTTCGTCCTTTCGTTTCAATCCACATAGTCACGGCAAACCGAGAATATTGAATTGATGAAATGTGCAATGTATAATTAATGTGTTAAAAATTAAATAGAAATCAAAGTTAAACATAAATATTTTCTTTTTTTTAAAAGTTGTTTGTAATAGTTTTGTTCAAACTACAGTGTGATGATTGGGAATGATAAGTATAATAGTTTTGTCTTCTGTTACTCGCATTATCTTTTAAAACTTAAACCCCAAAAAATTGAAATTTGGGAGGGTATTTAACTTGCAATTCTTTTCACGAGCAGGTATAGATAGATAAATAGATAGGTAGATAAAGAGCTTTATTGAAAATAAATTTACATCCAAACAAACATATAAATTCTCTGACAAGCCTTTGTTGACATGGTATAATACCGTCTGCCAAGAGTTGCCTTATCGAAATTACTATTTTATACAATTGTTATACAATAAGAAACAAACAACAAAAAAAAATAGCTCACATACATCCTTTTATTATTAATTTCTTAATTAAATACATTATATATCAATTTAATAACAAAACCATCCAATTTATAATTAATTTATTTTTAATTAATTTATTAATAATTTATAATACACTTGGTTTTGTGATTTTTTATTTACTTATAGGATAAGAATATTATGTGTTGTATTGCCGAATCAATAACATTCTGTAGCCATAAGCTGATATGTGGTACTGGTACACACTCTTCCAACCCTTACCATTTAATAAGTCTGTTAGTTCATGGCGACTTAGTAATTTTTTACTAAAATACTTGGTTTATTCCCATCTAACATGTAAACGAGCGGATGCAGCTAGTACTTGGTTTCTTGGTCCAGTAAATCTCTTTTATAACTATATGCACTGCATAAGTCAGTAGCATAATGAGATAAGCATATGCCGTACAAAACATAAAATATACTTTGATATTCCCCCTAGATGATAACCGCGTGTTCAAAGATTCAATAACCACTTCACATTTCGGAAGATGAAATTTCCAATTGAGAAATCTTACTTCCTAAGTACGGTAAAGTCTAGAAGATAGTGAACTTCCGTGAGCATACCTTTGCCATCAATCAAACTGTCTCCTAGTCTAATACAACATTCTTCATACCGATATTGCATACATCCTCATCGTCTTGATTCGTTTCAATTTTATTTTTCTGCCAGTAATTTACTTAATTTTTTTAGGAATTGTATACGACGAACAGATTTAATGAAATTGTTTTATTTCTTGTTGTATCTATTTATTTTTTTAAATTTTGTTTTCGTCTCTGTCTCAGAGGGTCAATGGCGTATAGAAGTTGTCATTATACTATTGCAATCATTTGTTTTATTTTGACAAACGGGGTGACGACTTCCTCTTCATTGTCTTACACAAGTTCTTTTAAGGTTTTAGATAGATATGCATTTTGTCGAATTGATTCGAACTGGAGACTCTCTTCCGAAATATGTTTATTACATGTTTGGCACGTGGGCGCTTCGAGACCTCTGCGAAGGAAACCTTTGTGAATTGATTATGTCCAATTCGAATTCTTTCTTGTGCTTGAGGCCCATTTGTCACACTCAAATTTTATTTTCGATGCTTTGGATTCCTTGGTCTTCCAGCCCCTTTCCCAGTTTTTTTACATTTATATTTACTCAGTTCGTTCGGAAAAAAGACATCAGACCTACGTGTCATGATGGAATCATAGACGCGGTGACTGAGATTGTCAAACTTTTAATGTGCACTATTGCTATGGCGCTGCACCAATTAAAACTGTCGCGTAGTTGTTATTCCAGTGATGAGAGAGATCCTTCTCTCGAAGGGATGAGAGAATTCTCCAGCGGGACTAGAATCGGTACAAGTGGCTCACTCCTTGTTCTGTTCGGCTCGTTAGAAACAGTGCATGACTCGCTGAAGCAGAGAGGAAGCCGTGTATAAATCATTCATAATGGCCTTAATAAACATTGCCTCGTACCCTCCTCAGGTCGATGTAGGCATATCGATATTGTTTTGCTTGTTGGCCAAATCTCGATTATTGTAATGGCTTATTATTGGGCATGTCGGATGGGACTATAACTTCTGGGCGTGACTATCGTCCCTGTATAACTTCGATTGGATGCTACTCCTCCGTTTTGTGTATAATAATTATGGGTCGTTATTATTATTCATTACCCTTAAGTATTTCAGATTGTATTAATTGCCAGTAAAACAATTAAACATAAACTGTGAATTTTACTGCGATAGAGATACGGAAAACCTTAAAGGTTAATTTTTTATTGTAAGAATTATTATCGATGCTTGTACATTTACGTAGTATATGCTTGAATTTCCTCTTCATTTAATGAGGTATACCATCTGGAATTGTGATTGCTCTGGGAAACGATGATACTAAAATCCAAACTTCTGAATTTCCTATCAGAAATAAATTTTATAAATTTATATGAACTTAGCATTTAATAAAATAAAAAAAAAATAAAAAAAATAAGTACTTATTATATTGTTTTATTTTTCTGTTTCAGGTAAGTTTACATCAGCTATTCAACTATATATGTAGGTACAAATTTTCTGTATTGTTTTTAATGAGAATCTCATACAAAAGTTATTTCCTTTTATTTATTACCTATTGAAATCTTTTCTGTGTGCACAACTGATAGCTTTTGATCAACTTTTAATCAAAGTCCATTTTTTCTATATTTTTTTTTTAATCTTATGTACGTCTTCGGTGAAAATTTCATATTAATATTTTCCTGAAATATAATTACATTTCGACTAATGATGATGTTTCTTCTGTAGTATTTAAAACAAAAATGGTATTTTTATTACATGTATCAATAAATATATTCAAATATTTATTTATTATTCAAATGTTTCCATGTTTTTAATCACGGAAAGTATAATTTTTTTTTCAACCCTCATTTTTTTTTTTTACAATCTGAAAATCTCTGATATTTAAATAATAATAATATTCCTTGCTTTTTTAATACCAACATAAAACAAAATTTAGACAATTTTTGTTGTAAACGAGATCATTTAAAAGAACATAAAAGTGTCAATCGAATAAAAAGTTTGTGCAAAAAAAGTCCTGTGATAGTATATTTTAAAATTGTAAAGTTTAAAATTAATAAAAAGATTCATTGAAATTTAGGTATCATTATAAAACGATTGTATAAAATTTATCGATATTTTCGGAAATTAAAGTACAATTATTGGAAATTTAAAAAACTCAAACAAAAATTAATGACTTTGTTTATAAAAAAAAACAAAACGGACGGACGCTTTAAAGAATAATTAATTATCTTAAGTTAAGGCGATTAATAACATTTTGTAAGGTATATTTTTATGTTTCTTCTTTCCCCTCCACTTGTATGAAGCTGAGCTTTAAGTAAGAAGGATGTTGGTACTAAGGGTCTGATATATTGTCATTGCCCCTCAGCTAAGTGGCCACTGACCGAGCTGTGATAGGGGCTCTATCTAAAACCATTCTTCTCATAGCTGTCCTCTCTCTCTCTCTCTCTTAGTTCTTACTATTATAATCTATAATTGTTTAATTTTTTTGAATTATCACTGAAAAAAATTATAATTATAATAACATACTTACTATTTCACGGACGAGCAATCGTGTAAAAATATGATGGAATGATTTCTAATTGGTATACTAAAAGTGTAAATTTTCAATTTGATTTTTTTTTATTAAATTATATTGCGTGTAATAAAAAAAACCCATTCTTATTGATCAGGCCGGGTATTGTAACTATAAATACTGCAGTAAAAATATTCAAATATAATTTATGTAATAATGAAGTTTATAAAAAATATGACCGCTATTCAAGAAAAGATTTACATACTTTTATTTCTTTAATATGATATTTATTAATATACGAAATGTGGCCCATTGTGATCAACTCTTGTCAGCCATATTTCTGCCAGTTGTTCGACGCCACGTTGGCTCCATTCCTTTGGATGGCTGATGAAAAAATCATGCACCGCAGTTTCTACTTCTGCAAAATTATTAATTTCTTTCTCTTGAAGTGGTTCGATGCCTGGACTGTATGGTGGGTGTGGCAGAAGATCGATCCCCTGAAGATTTTTCAACATTTCCTTGTTCCGACTGGAAGTTTGTGGCCGAGCGTTATCCAGCCCGAGGGGAACACCTTTATGTTAACCAAAACTGGGTACAACTGTAATAATTTTGGATGCATTCTGTCTAACTTTTTCTATGCTGGTGTTTAACTTCCTTTCCAACTCCTATCAAGCCAAACGGGACGTATAGGAATAATCTTATAGTTTACCAACCTATTCTAATCATCCTGTCTTATTGTTCGCTGTAAAGTATTTCACGTTCCCCATAATACGAGTTGATAGCTTTGACGGCGAATGAGTTTTCTATTTTCACAATTATTAACTTACTTTTTTTTACCATGGTTTTTGTTTTTTTGAATATTATATTAAAATATTAAATTTTATGAGGAATAATAGTACCAGTTGTTTATAAAAAAACAAAACAAATGAAATAATATGACCCATAATTCCTCTGATCCATAGGTTTAATCTATTTCTCTCCTAGGTTTTAGAAAAGTTAGCCATAGCTTTTCCGAGCTTTTTTTTTTTTTTATGGTTAGAATATGGCAGGAGGTTCCCGTAGGCATTTTATGGCTTTTAAGCCTTTCTAAAAATTTTCGTTTTAGTATAATTTTCAATGTGAACTATAAATTCCTCTGTAATGTATAAGTCAATTATTTATTTTTTCTGTGGCATATCTTGGGCGGTCGTCTTCTCGCTCTCTCTGCACGTTAGGAAAATAAAATGAAGCAGCGATCACAAAATCACCTAGTCTTCTAACAAGGAGTTATACCTAGTGGCCAGTGCTCATATGTCCTCCATTCTCTCATTGCCATATAAAGATGTTGAAATGGACGAGTTATTTTGATTTTATCATTCATAAATTTTTTGTTAATTAATATTTTTTAATTCGACTGATTGATCTTCCTCCTTCTTAGCCATTTCTTTGTAATTAATAATAAAATGGGCTGAATTTTGAGTATTTTCTATTTCTCCGGCTAGCATTCTGTTTACCCCACCTTTATGATTTCAATAATGATAATGCAACTACTTATACTGATCTCTATGAACGGAATTTTCGCCAGTATCATTAGAATCCTGCCTTGAAGTGAATTATAAAAAAAAATGTTTACTCTTTACTTTTTTTTTGGTGTGATTGGAATCTTGAAATTCGTACGAAATGGGACATATGATTGAATTCTTGATCCACTTGAATTATCAAATCATCTCAAAACATTATTTGTGTTTCATGGGATCAGTCAATTTTTTAAAATCTTATTTATTTATAAGTCTTTGTTCATATATGTAAAAAAAATGACAATAAGTGCATTGCCTGCCAAAATCAACGATACAGTTATGGCATGTAAGGCTTGAGAAAAAAAAATACCCAGCTGTATCTTTTCTGTGGCATTATTCTATGTTAAAAAAATTTCTGGAATAAATATTCATCTCCCATCCACATCCTTTTGATGTCAGAAACACTTGTGGCTATTCTTTCCTCAAGTGGGTTTTTATGTCCGTGTGATTTGTCATGAAATCGACTGCAGTGAGTTCGTATGTACTGTCAGGGAACAGTTGGCACGTGTATATAAAGTTGTTTAGGAGGTGTACAGCATATAAAGTTGTGCTTAAAATTTTATTTGTATCCGTTTGGAATCAGGCATTATTAAACTAGTATATTCTTTGAATTTTTTTTTTCTAATTTATTGAATAGAAAATATTTTTTATTTGTTAAGATTAGAGCTATATTTATAAAGCGAAATACAATTATTAAATGAGGAATAATTACTCATTGTAATACTGATAATGAATTTAACACGTCACATTCAACCTCAGTATAATACATCTAAGATAGGTTAGCATATAGAATTTAAATAATTATTATTAATTAAATTCTTTGTCAGAAACTCGATATACAGAACACTTCCTTATTTATTTATGAAGCCCAATCCCATCCGTTCAAATTATTAAAAATTATATCACCAGTTTGGGTAGTATTTTTGGAAATGTTTGATCTGTACTCGTTTATTGGATATACATACGTATCTTTTTAATATATTTCTGAAATTTACGATTTTAAAATATTGAATATTTAAAATTAAATAAATACTGAGAATAAAGCAATTCTCGCTACTCTCGCCGCTATCGGATTGAACTTCAAGCATAATTCCTCCTATGTTCTTAAATAATATATCATGAAGAATAATAAATTAATTTTTATCTTTTTTATTTTGCTTGTTAAACAATTATTAATTAAATATATACATGTTATTTGAATGTTATATATAGATATATAATATATTATAACATTTACATTTATCGTAAATACTATCGGGCCCAAACATGTGATTTTCTTCCTGCTAAAAGGCTTCCTTTTAATGTCAACTACGTAATAAAACTTAAAATATGATACAAAAAATAATTAAATCATTGTAATTAAACTCTCTACCCTTCCCCCCGTCTCATTAAAATCGAGGTTCTTTACGTTTATTTTTTTATACATGATGTTGACTCTTATTCAAAATCGAATTACAAGTCCATTAATTTTTTTTCTCATTTATCACTTCTGCGCAATCTTATTCCAGGATCTCAGTTAGAAGACTAATGAATGAGTCTCATAAAAATGCAAATGAGAAACTCAGAGGGAATTCGTTTGAACTGGAACATTAATCATCCGGTTGCACATTTGTTCATTCCAGAAACAAACAATATAATGGCCTTTACTGCTTCAAATTAATATGTTTTCGGTTATGTACTACATGCTCATTGTTAGTGTTCAAGAAGTTCGCTAATGTTTTAATTTGAAAATATAAGAGATGAAGAAGAAAAAATTAATATCTTAACATCATTAGGCATTTAAACAAATTATTAATATTTGATGAAAATTAATATTGTTTTACAATGTTTTTTCGATACCTAAATGTTTTAGTCCATATGGACAATCAAGGTAAACAGTGCAACAGAAACACATGGATGGACAGTTCAAGGCAGAAACAGGCTGACAAACGATACCCTGACTCCAGTGTTGGGCTACCTTGAGTAAAAGGAGACCCATCAAGCTCACGACCTCTCCTCACCCTCTATAAATCGACACCAGGGCTACGCCTGGAGGTACCTGAGGTACACCGCAGGGTATTTCTGGTTGATATAATAGAGAACGCGATATCTGGTATAATGTAGGCACATATTAATTTATATTAAACTTATGACATCACAGAATAAATACAATTAATTTATAGTATAAATAATACTCTCACAACCGAATTCGGATTTCAAACCTGACGGAGAACAATGTAATGCATTGTAATTTAAAAAAAAAAAACATTGGATTGGAATGTATATATTTCCCTATTATGTAATTCTTTCCACGCGTATTTAATATAATGAAATTAAATTTCAAAGTTTGTTACAGAAAAGAAAGTTTTAACTTAATGAAGGATTTTACCATGCCCCCAACATCATCGCTTAATGTTTAAATTAAATGATTGTTTAAAAATATAGTTGGGAGTAGGGATATTTTTCACAAGCGGCAGCATGAACATCGATAGTTTGTTAAGTGCAACTTCATTCTTCGAACTTGTTAGCCGGCTTATCTTACCTGACACCTCTGCCCAAATGTTTCTTCTGATAATTATTTCCCGCAACATAGTTACGACATTTTTGTTAATAAATTAAATATTCAAGATCAAACCGATAACGTTTCATATGACTCTTTATTTTTGTAACTAACTTTTTCTAGTCGTGATGAAAAGTTTCTTATGGATCTAGGAGGCTTATGTAATAATATACCATGGCGCATATCAAGCTGTCCAAGATTTTATAGCTATACCGAACCGAACCGACTGAACAATATTTTTTTCTAATGATTATTAAACGGTAATCATTGATTAGTTTTTTAATAATCAGTGTTTTTGAAAATATAAGTACATCTGTCAAAATTTTAATTAGATTTTAAAAAATCAGACTATAAAATATAATATTATTATTATAAAATATTATAAAAAATAAATAATGAACCATGTAAGTAACACGAACACTTGAAGGAAAAACGGCTACTCTACATTAATTTTGATATTTAATATTAAATTAAATTACATTTTTAAAATATAAATAAATTTTATAATTTATTCTTATAAAATAATTATTTATTATTTAGGTTATCCTTCTCGTAGTGTTTCTAGTATTTGGTTCCATAATTGATGATTAAGTTAAAAGTGAAAAAGGTCAAAGGGACACCGATACATGTTTTAATTGAATTTGGACAACGTTTTAACTATTTTGAGCCATTTTCAAGACTATAAGAAACAATATTAGTTATTTAGTCATAAATATATATATATATATATATATATATATATATATATATATATATATATATATATATAAATACACACACACACTTTTTTTTCATACGAAAATAATTATTTATTAATAATTCCACTCCTCCACTTATAATTCTCAACTCCTCATTTTTAACAGTCTACTATATTTATATTTTTTATTATAAATACTTCATATTTGACAGGTTTAATGAAAATAATTTATTGTTATTCGGTGATATATTAGTTTAGAAAAGAAATAATACTAAAAAAAATTACGATACATGTTTTCATGTTTTTAAAAAAAATATAAAGCGTGTTACATGGGGGATAGCCAAATAAGATTAATAAATAATTCTTTTTGTATCAAAACAAATGTTGTATATATATATATATATATATATATATATATATATATATATATATATACACAGATAGATAGATAGATAGAAAATTTGCTTTATTCTAGGACTAGTTCCCTTCAGAATAACAAAATTGAACAAATATAAAGTAAACCAAATCTGGCCAAAAAACTACAATAATAAAAGTAGATAAGTTTTTACGTCAATAGTAATAAAAATAAGTAACCAAAAATGAGTTCTTCACTTAACAAAAATATACAAGTATTATATACAAATACAAGGTGAGAAAAATGAAAATTATAAATAAATGTACATAATTGATGCTTATATATTATGTGTATATATATAAATACCAAATAACTAATATTGTTTCTTGCAGGCTTAAACATTTTTAAGCCCAAGTTGGCCGAAACGGTGTCTAAATTGTATTAAAATATATATTGGGGTCCCATTGACTTTTTAATAACAATATCAATATTATAATCTATCAAAATTAACTAAAAAAATTAATTTGGAATATTTTATATCTAAATGATTACGTTATTGTATTCAGAAATAATTTATTTAATATTGGAATGTATCATTTTCTGCTTTATTAGTATGTTGAGCAGTTATTTGCTGTTATTTTTGCTATATTATTATTATTTTTCTCTTTAGGATTTTTTGAATAAATTTATTACTCACTTAAAAGCTAGGGTTGAGAAGCCTTCCCTAAATGAGCTTTAAACGCGAACAGTCGAAATCCTCTGTATCAAGCCCTCCCTTCGCTTATCAGTAGATCCCCACTTATCGTCCTTGTGAAGGGCCATATTGATCCTCGTTGTCCCGATAAGTCACCAGTAGCTGTCGGAGATACCCCGATAATCCCACACCTGGAAAGTGATCGGTGTTGCCTACCGATACCTACTTCCAAGGAGGTACCTAATGACGTAGTGAGATTTCTAACCTTAAAAACCATATTTTAAGTGAGCGAATGCTTTTATATATAATATATTTTGAAATTACCGATTTGAATTCCAATCAATGACATGCTGATATGATTTATTAATCACCAAGAAGCAGCAGACTGATCTTGCGTTTCCGTTTTTCAGGTATCCTGTATAAATTAAAGTTTCCATGAGGTTATGTCGTTTTTGGCTTTGCCGACCATTGCCTGTTGCCTTATGTATAATTAAAAATAATCAATAATAATAATATTTACATTACGAAATAAGCAATATTTATATTTACTAAATATAAAAAAAAATAATGAATACTAATAATAATCCAGGAAAACGTTGTGTTAATTTATGTGCATTCGTGGCAGTTTTCCCGGTAGGCTAAATTCTAAAAAATTCAGTAGTGGAGTTCAGTAGTGGAGTATATATATATATATATATATATATATATATATATATATATATATATATATATATATATATATATATATATATATAGTATTTTTGAAATAATATGTGTGCATCACAAATAAAAATAAATATATAGAAAAATTAAATTATAGCAATATAAGTAAGCAACCAAGATATATAATTAAAGTTAAGTAAAAAAAAAGTCATCCTGAACGGATCCATACCTGTGTACCGTATTTACATTCTGCACTCGAAAACTCCGTACCAAGCTTAGCCTCAAACATGTGGATGGCAAATATAAACATTCCATCATTGTTGATAAATAACTGTTTAGCCACTTATGTAAAGACTGTCTTGAAAGTGTCCCATTTCTAGCGGTAACTGTTGTGAATGCGATAAACACTAACAGCAGGAGGATTTTTTTTGGCCAATTTACGATATTTTAACATACGAGTGCTTATCACAAGCACGTGATAGATAAGATATTTTTTTAAAAACATTAAATTCACCTAACAGATTTTTCATGGCATAATAGCATTTGTGGCGGTAATGTCGATGTGATGTTCTTATTATGTCCGTTCATAGAGGTAAATTTATCTCTCAGAATCGAAAATTTAACTGTCTTTGTCTGTTAGATGTGTGTTTGTGCAAAGAGGTCTGAATTTCTACACCTCCAGCACGGGACATGTAAAATATGTGTCTCCGTTGGAGAGAGATGTCCGTTAAGAGAGGTTTTACCGTATTTTGATTTTAGTACCTTTTTACAGCTATAGATATCATTTCAGATATATATTTTAAATACAAATTATTTATGAATTTAGATAGATCTAACAAATCGAATCAAGACAGTGCTGATCTAAATCTTTTAGGGAGCTTAATCTTGCCGAGAAGGGCAGGGCCAATCAATGTCTACCATCAATTCAATCAAGAAAGGTTTTTATAAAGGGCCCTTAGGTCCAGCCTAGCATGGCCATCCTGTTTGATATCTGCCCAATCAAAAGGCTTGTACGATATTGCTTTAACCCTTTGTCGACCAACCCCTGACCCGCTCACAATATACCATCCCTTCAGATTAAAAGTAGCCCTCACGTCTCTAGGCCGATTTATTAAATCGACGGATTTATTATATAGGAGCCACGATTCCTCGAAAATCACTTACAGCTCACAAAGAAAGAATATAAATGTCGTAAGGGGAAGTTCTTTATATTTCAATTTTTTTTTTTTTTTATAGATATTTTAAAATCTATCAACGCAAGGACCGACACAGTTTTTACCTTAGGTAATAAGTTTCATTTTAATAATTTCATCTTTTTTATTATAAAACAAAAATTGTATTAGGTTATTAGGTTTCAAGGAAAAAAGTTAATGTCCTTTGCATGATTTCTGCTGCAACACACATACAAATACAGGGTGTTCTTTTTAGATGGCCTGGCTGAATTTCTCTAGAACCGATAACTTTATATAAAAAATACATATCTAATATTTTTTAGCCTAGTTTAAAATTTCAACCTGTTTTTGAAAAAAAAAATATTGGGCCTCTCAGACCCAGCAGAACTTTAAAATTTCAAATAGGAATCTATGCCTTCCGATAAATCATTTTAATGGATTTTTTAAACTGAAATCAATGGTGAAACCAGATTTTAAATTGGTCAAGAAATCACAATGTTATGGTACAAAGTTAAAAAAAACAACAGTAATACGTTTTGTTTGCTATTTTTAATAATAAAAAAACTCCATACTACTTAAACGCAGAGGTTGGTTAACATGCATTTCATGTTCAAACTGCCTACCCTCTTTGAAGATGCAAAGATTGGCTCTTCTTAGCCTCTCTTCGCTTGTGCTCAGTGCGATGGACTGACAAGTGCGATCGACAAGCATTTTGCACTCTTTGCTGCAGTTGTTTAACTGATGTTGCAGGGTTATGATTGGCATAAACTTTGTTTTTCAAATACTCCCACAAAAAAAAAAGTCTAACGGAGTTAGATTGGGTGACTGAGGAGGCCAATAGATGGAGCCTTGAGGTCATATCCATCCGATTAAAGTAATCTCTCATCTGCAGAGAATTGTGTGCGGGACATCCAAAGATACTAGTTACTGAATTAAAGTTTTATAACTTGCTTTGTTGAGTTATTTGCTAATGCGTGGATGTTTCAAGATTATTCCGGCTCTTGACATCCAATGTTCATATTAAATATATTGTCAGAAACATTACGAAAGTTTACTGGCCCGAGTAGAGTGAGAAACTGGTGGTAACAGGTACAATTTTAGAATTGACATTCTACAGAAAATATTATTAATAAAATTAAACTAAAATGTTAAAAAAAATTGCATTAATGTGCTAGTGTTTCAACGTTAATTACTTGAAATAAATGTTTATGAAAAATTTACTTTTTTCAGTAAAACATTTTCCCACACAGTTTGAAAATAGTTGTTTGAAAAGTTTGAAGAATAAAAGTTTTGAAAAAAGATTTATAAAGAAGTTTCGTAATAAAAAAGTTTTATTTATAATGACACTTTCATTCCGCCGTGATACAAATAAAAATTATTTGTATTTTTTTTTATATACAATTAAAGTTGACAGTTTGTTTCGGTCTCAGCTTTAAATTCAATAGGTTATTTTTGGATGATTATTTTTAAAAAAAGTCCTGAAGGTACTTGAAAAAGGCCCGTGAAGAAGTTAGTTCTGTTTGGGTACTTTTCTTTCTCATGCACGACATGATATTATCATCATATCAAATTCATTGATTTTCACAGTTCTTCTATGAATCAAGATTGAAAAAAACTGAATGGCTGTACAAATTTTAGGAAATAAACTTTTCTAAATACGATCTTTTGTAAAATCACTCTAATAATTAAACTAACAAACTAAAAAAAAAAATCAAAACTAAAATAAATCAATACGAATACTTCTTCAGCTTAAATATTTTTATAGCTATTGATAGCTACAAAACTCTATATTTGTTAAGATTGAGATGACTTCGCAATTTTTTTTAATTTGGTAATTTAGTTAAAATTAAAAACAACAACGATACAATTTGAAATTATTGTCATTTAATACTAATATGGCATTACGATTTAGCTTATAAAAATACACCATCATAACAATGGCTGTAATATGACAGATAAATGTATTGTGCTCAGTTATACATTGGCAATTAAGCTTATATAATAATGAAGCTCATTACAGAAATCGAAACTTATAATCACTAATTTGTTTATGGAATATTCTGAATTAAAAACCTAATGCTCCTTCATCTGATGCTTAGTAAAAATTTCATTTAATGCTTAACTATTCATCAACTGTAATCGCTCTCTAGGCAAAATGATTAATACCAAAGTGTATTTATAGATTTAAATTTCCTAAAAAAAAAATGTTGACTTGCTGATGTATAATGCATGTCTGGTCAAATTTTGTATGTTTTTTTTTTTTTTTTTACAAAGGAAATTTAAGTAGTGAAACAATTTATACATTAATTAATTCATCCTTAGTAAGTTTTACTCCTGACACCTCGGTGTTGGATAAATGTTTACTAGTGCATTATGCACTTTAAACTTGAGAGGCTTAAAGGTTTGAATCCGTAATCATCTAAAAATAATTTCATTAAGGATTTGAATATAACTGAACACCAGATAAGTATTAAATATTTAAACTCTTGGAGTTATTTATCAATTTCTCGACGATACGACGCCTCAAAGAAAGGTTTTCCTTCATCATATTCTGTGCTTACTGAAGCAACTGATGAATTTATTGCCAGATCAGTATCGGTTACTTGCTTTGTTTATGTGCAGTTATGTATTATGGACAGAGTTATACTATATAGTTGATACAGCTTGCTGATATAACGAACATGGCTAATAAAGCCTTCCTAGTTAACGACCACACAACCGCGACCCCCTAAGGCTGATGTAAATGTAAATCCATTGGCTAGCATTTGCATAGGCCCCTGCTCTTATTCTGTACTCATCTCCAATTGTTCACCCTCTACTGTCTGTATTAACATCTTCATTTCTTTTTATAAATAACTCATTCCTCTTCCTACCTTAAAATCGATAATGATGGTTGACCTGTCATATTAATGTCAATCAACAGTTGTTCTTTGTTATTCTCATCTGTTACTTGGTTTAGCTTCTAATTTAGTCGGATGTGCCTTTAGTTAATTTTTAATACCGAGAATATCCTAAATTTAAAATAAATCGATACGTGAGCAAGCAGTCTTAAAATCGATAGTATTTTCATCGTAAGCACGTTAGATAACTTTATAATGAACCTAAATCTCGATGTGGATTCTTTATAAAAATAGCCCCAAAAACATGTTTAGGAATCGCAATAGGTAAATAAAATAACATAATTACGTACACATGTTTATTTTAATTTATTGAAATTGAAAAAGATTGAATTTGGATTAGAAATGGAAAATGTTGAATTCGTTTTGGAATAGGTTGGATTTGGTTTGTAAAAAGTTGAATATGACTTCGAAATATTTTTAACTTGCATATATATATATATATATATATATATATATATATATATATATATATATATATATATATATATATATATATTTTAATGATTTTATTACATTAATTTTTTTTTCTGTCTATACGTTACATTAATGATTGTTTGGTATGTTTAATTTCTCGTTTTCTGTTTTTTATGATCAGCTATTTGAATTTATCATTCTCTTATGTTATCATATTATCTCCCGTTCTTCCGTATGGATTGATTTATTTGATTTTTATAGATGATGGATTTTGGCTATTGGCCATTTTGGCTATTGATGTCTTCTGTATGATTTTTTGTAATCTTGTTTTTTTCTGTCCTGATGATTCCTGAATCGGCGATTTGTTGGCACATTAGTCATTTACTGTTACTTTAGAGACTTAAGGCTTATTATTTTTTTTTTTTATATTTTAATTGTAAACTATCTTTATTTTCTTGTTTTTTGTTTTAATTCTTTTTTTTATTATCATAACTATTTTCTTCCCCGCCATCAGCATTTTTAGTACTTATAATGTATAAAGTAATACAACCAACAGCCTTTTCATTAAGTTGCTAAATATATCCTCTATATCCTCCTTAACTGAATCCTTCAGCAACTATATACTTCCCCACCTAGCTGATCCTCCCACCCTACCAAACTTCGGTAATACACAACTGTCTCCGATCGAATAATCTGCCACCTCTCCCGATAAAGGAAAGTAGTTTTTCCAGCTCCAGAGGGGTCCGATTGTGGAGCGAGCTACCCAATTAGCAGGGAGGATTATAGGCCTCTGGATCCTGGATCCTTTCACACAAATCTCTTTCATCGCCTCCTCAGAATTACTTTGGGGCTCCCATTCTCCAATCCCCTCTCTCACACATCGGGTGTTAATACCCTCCGTCGTAACTATATCAATTTGTCCCTTTATTCCACATTTTTTTTTTTTTTTGCCGAATAAATACTCCGATCCCTTTTTCCCTTTTAAAGGGTATATGCTGAGCGGGTTCGATATACACTGAACGCGTTTTCGTATCCACCCTTTGAAATTTAGGCACAGGGACGGGCGGGGATAATCTGTCTGGCAAGCTCGTGGTCTCCTCCGGTAACTAAATCACGATTCGTTTTAGTTACATGGCTTATAATAAAAAATAAATAAATCAGTCACCGTTTTTGTTAAATAATTACCTGTAAAATTAATGAAAAAAAAAAGAAGAAAGAGATAATCTGCTTATTCTCAAAACTCTAGTTTACATTTTTACAAAAGGTCTTTGAGCCACTATCATTTCAACTTTCGAGAATGAAATAGGAATGAGATATAGGAATATACATATCTTGCTGAAGGATTAGGTTGATGAGTAAGACTGGTGATTTTGGATTTAGTAAGGTATAAAACAAATAGGGTATTAAGGTTGTGATGTACGAGTAGCTTATTGCTTGTTACTTAGAAGTGAATATTGACTATCATTCAAAGGACTTAGGATTCAAAGGATTAGAATGGAATGAGAAGGATTGAAAGGAATAGATACATTTTATGTTGGAAAATTTAATGGCTTCCGTTGGTCCAGATAGGTTGTCTTGTAAATAAGTAGTTCGTTAAATGAAATAATGATAATATTAATTAGTTTATTTTCTGGGAATGCCTAATACGAATAGAGATAGCAATCAAACAATACTTGTTATAGAGATAACCATTAAATCAAGACTATGTGCCGTAAGAATAATTCAAATGTATTACTATAAATAAATAAATTTCGTTATTTGTTTTTGGGCGAGCCCATACAAATAAAGTTGAGTTTTTATATGCCACATAATATAATATAATGTATATAATATAGTATAATAAAATAAATTATATACACATGTATAATACGTAAATTAATACGTGATTAGTGAAAACAAATGTTAACAGAATTGATATAGAAATAAATAAGATAAAAATTCTTAACCAGAATATAATAAAAATAAAACTTATATATACTTAAAGCATAAAATAAATAAAAACGTAAAATAATACTATTCTTGGAGTGACAAAAAAAAAATTCTTAATTTAAAAAATTCTCAATATACCAAATCAGATCATTAAATTTGGTTGTTTTTTTTTCTGCAATAATTGTTCTATTTTAACTTCAATTGCAGAATTATTACCAATATATTTACTTTATTTCTATAAGTGGTATACACAGGACATTGCAATAGAAATGGTATTCAGGGTACAAATTGGGCCACTACTGTCTGGATAACTATTGAAAACCATAAGATGTGACTATTAGGCTGTCGGATTGACAGTCTTAGGTACTAATCAGTCTATGTTTTCTTATTGGCGCCTTCATTTTTAAATAGTATTTACCCATAGTGAAGCTACTTTCCTAAAATTATGATTAAATTTTGAGTGCAGAATAGCTTGAACATCTAGAGAAAGTTTATTTATTTTTTTTTTATTTTTTCAATAGGGTTTTTGAATACCCTTTCAAACAACAACTTTCTACTTTTACGATTGCAAGTACCAATAATATTTTGCATTAGTTGATTGATTTGAGGAATCATCACCATTGAATCATTCTTTTTAGAACGTTTATTGTTATAATATATATATATATATATATATATATATATATATATATATATATATATATATATATATATATATATATATATATACAATAACACTATGCGCTAGGTAGCCATATCAATCCCCTCTCTCTTTATTCTTTCAACATTTGTTAACCCACTATCGGGTCCTAGCGGACAAACGGTTGGACAGGCAACTTTCTTCGTTCTTTTCATTTCGTCAAAACATACAATAATACTTATAATAAACAAATATAAATTAGCATGATGGTAATTTAAGTATGCTTGCATATGATTAACTTTATACAATATTTTAATGGAAAACAAAAAAAATAAATATAACAGAATCACCGACAAAGGTAAATTCCATAAAAATTGGAGAAGTTAAAAGAACAAAAAATGTACAATACAATTATATTTTAATGAAAGAATGAATATAACACGATTAGTGACAAATGATAAAATCTAAAATAATTAGAGAAGTTGAAAATAAAATTGTAAATTAGCACATAATGTCTCCCCATGGGTCTTCTCCATCCATAAGTGTGGGGACAAGCCTGGCTCGGGGTTCACCACGCCGATTGTAAATAGTATATATAAGTATGTATGTGCCTGCGTTTATGATGCTTATGTTTATCTTATTATTTATAAGTTTAATTTTTTTTTTCTTTCTCTATTTTTATTTATTATTTTGCTATTATTGTATTTATTTAAATTTCTGTAAATATGGTGTGAATAATCTCTTTAATCATTATTACCATTGTTTTTTATTAAGACAGCATGTAATATCACTCAATAAAAAAAAAAAAAAAATTCCCCAATCGGTTTCAGATTAGTGCTTACTTTTAAACGGTTTTATTGGGAGGCCAACATTTTTGGGAGTAAAAAACATACTACACCATAAACATAAAACATAAGACATTTTCAAAATTTTGAAGTAGTTTGACACCGTTTTTCTACGTTTATCGCAACGCTATGTAACTTTTTTCATCATTCTTTTTTTTCATCAAAACGGCACTAAGTTAGCTCAGAGGTAGCAATTTGCATTTGTTCAACAATATGGTCTCTTGTTCTATTGATATTTAAATAGACTCATTTTAAAAACAGGTACAGCTAACATAGTCCGTTCCGATTTAATAAAAAGGCAGGACTAGCCAAGTTTTTAAAAACCGACTATTTTTGTTATAAGGACCTCTCGAAGGACCTCTATCCTCGTCAAAAACAGTATTATTTGCAGAGCGTTACAATATATGTATACATTCAACCCTCCTCCTCCCCCTTACCCGACCCACCCTTCTGTCACTTGATCACTTTTACTTCTAACCCGAGGATATGTATAGGCATTAGTAAATGCGCCATCTGAATATAGGAAATGACAGTACCATGTGAAGATGGTACACTCAAATGATATTTCTATTTTTAAAGTACTCTTGGCCATCTTATTTTTAAAAGTCTAAGAGAATTATCAGGAATCAATGAATGGCATTGTTTTGAAACTAATGGCGTCGAGTGGGTATAGAATTTATAGTGGAAGGGTAGGTATTCATTTGGAACTAAATCAGTTGATTTTTGAAGGAAAATAACACCAAATTATCTCAGTTTAAAATTTGGATGTATTAACTGTTTAAATCTGGAGGTATAAAATGCTGCTTAAAAAAAGTATATAATAATTTACTTTACTTTATAAAAATGTATTTCTCGCTACCCAAATGAGTTTTATATTGCGTTTCTGTAATATGTCTCCGTTTTGATTTGTTAAAAATATAATTCCCTTTTCCTTTCAAGTTATCGTTATTGAATTTCGAGAAATGAGGTTTTCATGGAATTGTGGTTCTTCAGTATTTTCTCTCTGACTCCTTTGTTTCCTGACTCAACTTTGTATTAGATTCGAGGAAATTTTATGTCAATTAAAGGGGATAAGAATTACTTTAAACGAAGAAAAAATAGTTTTAAAAAATCCTAGCTTATCTTGCGTTCGATAACAGTTTAAGATTGACATTGTTAAACATACATTTAAATACGAGATGATAATTCACCGTTTAATTAAAGAGTTTAAAACTTAAAACTATGACATGCACAACATTTACTAAAGCATTTATACCGCACTTGATAGTAATATTTGTGTTATTGAAGGAATACATATTAAATAAAACTAGCAACTGCCACGCCGATCTGTTTATTTAAGTTAATCATTAAAATATGTCACTGAATTTCATAATCTTAAATTGTTACCTGTTCAATAAATATTTTGTCAACGTTTGAATATATCAGCTTAAATTAACTAATAATTTATAACTTATACCATGCTCAATCATAAACAAGCATCTGTAATTACATATAGACGAGACCAATTATTTTTTCAACACCTCTATTAAATTGAGGATGTGATTAATGTATGACAATTTCAATTCTATCTAATCATCGTAATATTAAATTGGAGACGATATTTTTTTATATACAAATATTAAAAAGTAAAACTAATGATGTAGATATGAATTCTTCTAAAAATCCCATCATTCAAACAATATCCCTATATACAACAATATATTAACAAAGCCTTAGAAGTTATAAATACAGGCAAATATTCTGTGGAATAATAACTAAACCATTAGCAATATTGTTACATAAATCATTCATTTTACATTAAATTGGTTTATACATTAATTACATCCTAAACCCGTAATAATTGCTTACTCATGAGTATTTTATTTTATTTTCTATACTCATATTCTAATAATTTTTATTGTGACTGTTATTTAAATTATTTTTATTATTTAAGTTTTTTTTTCTTACTGTCTTACGTAAAACGTCATTTTACGTAACTCTTCAAATCCTGGTAAGTTAATCATTCTTTATTGTATTATACATTCACCGAACAATGAACAGCATCTCAAGGTTGTTAAAAAAAAAATTATAGAAATTACACTTCATTATTTATTTAACGTTTTGATCTATTTCTTAGTCATTATCAAAACTGATTATTTTTTTTATTTATTTGTCCAGTAATTTTTTTTTTATAATGATTTTTCTCTTAGATTCACTATCCTCCAAAATGGTTTCCGATGTACAAATACAATATTTTTAAAACGCAATACTACAATGCATATTAAAATTTATAATATAAAACACTTCCTTGTGAGTATTATGACTTGTTATTTTAAATTATTTAATTCCTTATAATGAAAACAGGTTTATATGCGATGAATCTTAATATTTATTGTGTTTTTAAAGCATTATATTAGTACAAATTAGGAGATTCCGCCCCGTTTTGAATACAGCGAATGTTAGATTAAATGTATCGTTGTTTTATAATTAAAAACATTTCCTATCACATATTACATAATTGTTAATAGAAAATTCGTTGGATGAAATTAGTTCCTATTATTATGTTACTTAATTTAATTTGGTATTACATTATGCTATTATATTCATTATTTATTACTTATTGCCACACTTTATTCTGTATCTTAGACAGCTATATTGGCAAGGAATACTATTTAAGAATGTATCTTCGTTGTATAAAGACAAAAAACGACAGAACTGGAGTGTCCTCGGATGTTGCACTACTCGAGTCACGAGCCGTTCGTTTACGGAGAGCTAGGCGAGAACAGGTAATTGGGAGGTGTAAGACAGGTAAGAAAAGTCACTGATGGGATGCATTATTCAGGTGGAGTAGAGCTGAATAAAACAAGGAGTGCCTGAATAAACTATTCCAAGGGGCAGAGATTTAGGCCGAGTAATGACCACCTCATGGTCTATTCATGGTCAGCCATTAGGTGCCCCCTACTGACTAAAAACTGACTCTTTAGCCAGTAAAACAAACAGTCTTGTCTTCGCCCCTCCAAATGCCTGGATTTATCTTATCGGGATGTGGTCACTATCTCAGGGCTAGGGTTGGGATCTTTTTTTTGTAGGCCAAGTTCTTACGTTCTCAGGGTAGGAGGTACAGGAAGGAGAATTAATTCCGTCGTAACGGGAGAGTGGTTTTATGGATTATATGTATTATTAATAATTTGGAGTTATTGTTAACAGTAAGTGAAATCAAGAAAATGGTTCTGGGTGGGGTCAGAAATGAAAAACGCAGTAAGGATACTGTTTTAATGTGTGCTGACGTTTCTGTCTAAGTTGTTGGTCTTCATCAGAGCTAAGAAAAATATGATACATGAAAAATAGAAAATATAATCTAAGATTCACTGTATCCATTTTTTACTAATTAAGCATTATTATGCATTTGTATACAACTTATTTATTATTCAACCCTGAGGTATTAATTACTGTATGGAGTTACATGATTTTAAAATAAGTCAACTTCTATACAAAGAGAAAAATCTGTTCAATCTGCTTCATGTAAAATTAGAGAAATGCGACATAGTGTTCTATATCTAAGAGGCACAGAAATATAGTAGGATTGCATGAGGGAATGTGAAAAAAAAAATAGTATTAATGCAAATATAAATATAAAAATATAGAAATTATACAAGAAAAAAAATCTAAAATGAAAATAATTAAATAACAAATAATACAAATGTAATGGTGGTTTTATGTTTGAATAATACGGAAATAAATAAAAATAGATTAAAAGAAACGACAGTTGTAGTAGATTAGATATAATAAAGAGAAAAAAATACTTCATTCGATGCATTTATGGTAGACGACAGAGTGAGAAATTTCAAACAGTTTATTTAATAGAAGCCATATAGTGGTGAATAAGGAATAGTGATGTTCAAGTACTAGTTACTCTAGTCACTAGACGAAATTAGATTATATAAGAAATTGCAGAAGGGAACGAATGATGACATTCGTCAACTAATGAAAATATATATTATTAAGGTGTGAAATATAAGAAATGTTGTTTATATAATAAATAATATATGTGTACATGTAAATAATTGAAATAAAATATTTTTAAAAAGACTTCAAAATAAAAAATTGTCAAGCAACATATTACCATAGTCATTGTACAGCCACTTAGAAGGGACACAATAGGGACCAAATTCGTAACATGTTCCTTATTTTCATACCTTTGAATATTTAACTTTTTAGGGATACACTCGTACAGGGTGTCTCTGAAGGAAATGTCAATAATTAGTGACAATTTATTGTTACTTGATAGACTATCAAAAACGTAGCTAAGTCGACAACCGCGGCAAAAACTTTGAAAAAAAGTTGTTGTTTTTTTTCAATAAAAGTCCAAATTTGTCTACTGTAACTGAATATTTCTCAGTTGACATCCGCATGATGGTATAGAAGGATCAATCTAATTAGGGATTGATAAATTATTTGCCACTTCTATAATTTTGTTTTATTGAAAACTAGTTTAGAATGTTTACATTCAACTTCAGTTCTAACAACACAAAAAAATTCAAAAATAAGCAATTCAAAATATAGTTTGGTATTGTTATACATATTAAATTAGATTAATATAAATCAGTATTATTAAACATTTATGAATTATGAATTTAATTAAGACAAGAAATCAAATACATGTTGGTACTCACCAAGTTTTAAATGGTTTATATCAAACAGAAAAGTTTGTAATGGTTTGTTCTCGCATTGAACTAACAATGAACGAAAGGTAGGTAGTACCTTTTTGGGTAAAAGGTTCAAGGGTTAGGGTTTTTCCAGTAATGCCGGTGAGTAATTGTTTTTTCTGTTATAGATGGTAATAAATTTAAGATTGGACTATTGGAGATATTTTTTGGGTCATTTAAGCAAAAATCAATATTTCTTGGAATATTTCTCAACTTTATATCTGAATATTCTCTAAATATTTGTCACCATTTTTAGAATTTACGATGAATTTTCTACGAGCTATGCAAGCAGCCAATTTGTAGAAAAATATTGCATCTTCAGGCGATCATAGCAGTCAAAGCAAAGTAAACTAGTAAAAACAAATAATTTTCTAAGTAGAATCTCACGCTATGACTTTTCGAGCTACGACCTCGGGGAAATCATAAAAGTTGTTCCATTTAATCAGCTTTTCAACGATATACCCAACATTATGAAACAACATTGAAGTCTGATTTTAAAGAGATAGTCTGATTGAACATGTTTCGTTTTCTCGTACCTTGGCTTATTTATTCCCATTTTTTTTCTAATGTGGATTACTACTGAAAACACAGTGTTTTTTCATTCTGAATGGTTTTTATAATTTATTTTTGTAAGAGTGGTTAACTCAGTTATTATGTAGTACATCTGGGTGTATTGGAGCTCTTTTAGCCAAATCAAATAATGCACTCCAACTTCAAACCGACGGAAATTATTAAATGGGTAGCCGTTGTAGTATTTGATTCCACTTCATTTGCTAATTGCCGTATTGTGATAAACATCCCAAAAAAGAAATTATAAAAACCATTCAGAACGAAAAACACTGTGTTTACAGTAGCAAGCCACTTAAAAAAAAACAAAAAAAAAAAAACAAGGTACGAGATAAAAAAGAAAAAAAAACCGAACGAAAATACTGGCTGCTCATATTGCTGTAAAAATCTAATGCTTTTTGAACTCCCATCCTCAATATTTCTTGGATTTAACGTTTGAAAGCAGTTTAAATTAGGCGACTTTTATGATTTTTCCTGAGGTCGTAGCTCGAAAAGTCATTGCGTTAGATTTTACAGAGTTTTTTTGAAAATTGTTCGTTTTTACAGGTTTACTATGCTTTGGCTGCTATAATAACCTGAAGAAGCAATATTTTTCTACAAATTTGTGTCATCTTATAGGAAATTCATCGTAATTTTTTGAAAAATGGTGACAAAAGTTGAGAAATGTTTGGTTACAGTCGAAATATTTTATTGAAAAAAAAACGTGGTTTTCTTGGAAAACCCAAGAAAAAATCATATTACGAAAACAAATCGAGATAAGAAGGTGTGTTTGGCGGCACTGAACTGGGTTTTTAAGACTCTTGTTCTCCCTTTATTACATAGGCCAACGATGAAAAAACTTTTGTACTGAAAATACCTTATTCCTATAATTTTTAAAGTGCTGAATTCAAATATGATATTAAAAAAGCTGTATCACTCACAATTTCTTCACATTTTATAGTTAAATTTATTAAAATAAGCGATTTTTAAAGAATTGAACAGTTTCACAGGCCAACGATGAAAAAACTTTTGTACTGAAAATACGTTATTCCTATAGTTTTTAGGGTGCTGAATCCAAATATGATATTAAAAAAGCTGTATCATCCACAATTTCTTCACATTTTATAGTTCAATTTATTAAATTAAGCGATTTTTAAAGAATTGAACAGCTTTCAGTCTTATGGTAGGCCTCATGAAACAATCAGGCCTTAAGTTAGGCCTCATGAAACAATTTGTAAAGGCTTTGCCTAAAGATGGACCATGTTTCAACTATCTCTGCCAAAAGTTTCCAGGTCTTTCAGAAGCTAAACTAAAAGAAGGCGTCTTTGTCGGACCTGACATTAGAAAAATTATGTTTGCTGTTAACTTTGAATCCACAATGATCTTAAATGAGAAAGAAGCATGGGTATCATTCAAGCAAGTCGTTATAAAGTTCTTGGGAAATGAAAAAGACCCAGAGTATGTTTCTATTGTAGCTAACATGTTAAAAGTTAGGATGTTTGATGAGCCTGAAACCTACGGAAAACTATGGGTGATATAAAAAAAACTAAGGCCAGATTTAGATTCAGCACATAAAAATCTATAAAGATCAACTATTAAAGTTAAATAAGTTTTCAAAAAATATTTTTTTGTTGACCTGTGCTATTGATATTTCCTCCTCGGACACCATGTATAGACTCAGGGGCCGATTAACTCTTCTAGTTTTAACAATGGTCCTGTTTATTTAGCTTATATGCTTTATTATTGATGTTATATTGCAATAGTTTAATTGTATTAGCTATTGTATTTGGGTAACTGTCCATTCTCCAAACACCTCGAATGCCCTGCTATCTATCGTCCTCCTGGCCACTCCTCTTATGTCCAGAAATAAAAGAGGATGTTGTTATATATTTAATATCGGTAAGTCAGTAAATATTCTGATGTAGACTTTTACTACAATAATTGACATGATACGCTTCATATTATATATGTATCCCCTATACGTCTGTCTGCAAGGTGATTTGTCTCTTTCAAAGGGATTTCGAACCAATGCATGGTTAGTGACTCACCAGAATTTCTATTAATTTATAGAGTTGTTTGTCGATGGTTTGGTAGAATAGAGCGAGGGGTGGGGAGGGAGCGGAGCGGGAGGCGAGGAGAGGACAGACTTGCCGGTTAGCCGGTAGCAGCTGTGCTCGCACAACAATGGCACTATTTGCTTTCGATCGGGTTCCCCTGTTTACAGTCGTGGTTACCGGGATCAGTTGGGTGTTAGGCTTTCGGATCTTATCCGGTAATTCAATACTATTTCGCTCTGGGATCGTTCAACATCTATTCCGTCGCCAACCGGTAACATGATATAACTCATTAAATACTGTAAGAAACGCGCTTGAAAGAAAATAAAAAAAAAATAGAAAAAATCGTTAACTTCAAAATAGTTCAGAAAAAAATAAGGACAATAAAAATTAAAGTTTAAAAAAATTAAATAAACAATAAAATTAGATAAACAACTCTGAATTAGGAGATAGATGCAGTATCATATTTATCACCTGTGTCCTTATATTTATTTCTTTAAGGTTTAATTTTACCCTGAGAGTATTTAAACAATCAAATCACAATAAAATGCAATATAAAAAATCATCAAACTCTTATTTTTATATTTCTTCTTTCAACTCATCTTCTTTTGTCTATATTTCGGAAATTTTGAACATTTTCAATATTTCAATTAGTGATATCCTTATCAAAACTTTTATATAATTTATACTGGTTTTTATAAAAATGTCGTTATGTATTTTTGGAACAAAAGTATTGAAAATGGACAAAAAGTCGACAAAATAAGATGAGATGAAAGAAGAAATGTAAAAATGACCCTTGGAAAATTAATTAATAAATCATCAACTTTGCACTTCGAAATCTTTATGGATAGTGTTGATTTTGATGTACGAAAAATTCATAGATAAGGTAATTGCTCGAAAAGAAGATAATTTAATATTTGAAGCAAAAGAAAATTGCATATTCTGTTCTTATCCATTGCTTACTTCTGGCTTATTTGGAAAAGCGTTAACAATCTAGCAATCTTCCGAAATTAACTCATTGACAATGCTGGTCTCGTATGATTTTAATTTAATTTTACATGTTTGGTTTTTTTTTTAAATAAATAATTCTATTAACAAATATAGATATGAAAGGGTGAAAGTGCCCCGTGTAGCAAATTTTCGAACGTTGATTTTTACTTACGAATGAAGATTAATAACAATAATGCTTTTATTTAAAATTATTATTCATACATCCACAATGCATTATACTCTTGGTCACAGACCATCAGACTTATTTACAGAAATAATAAAAAATTAAAATGAATAAAATTAGGACATAATTGGAAAATTCCTTAATTTATTAATAAAATTAGCATTGGTCAAAACACAGACTGAATATATATTACTCACAAACAAATATAAATATCTACATTCATATAATTAACAATAACAATATCATAATATCATAACAAATAGATAATTAGTATAACAAAATTAGTAACTCTGCTCATTAAAGTATAAATAAATATATTATTTATAATATGAACTCAGAATATACACTCTGTAAAATTAATTTAATTTACTAGAGCACAATATAAAAGGTATATTTGAAATTTATAAATCCTTGCATGTGTGTTTAGCCATTATATTCTCTTTCTAACTGAAATATAAATTTCCATGCTTCTTTCGAGTAACCAATCAAAGCAGTCCATTTTTTTTTTTCAATTAAAATATTCTATTGTCTCTGTCCCACTTAAAATATTTTTTTTTCAAACCGCCTCACTCTAAATTCCTTCAACACTGGCCAAAAAATGCATTATGTCTTCCCTCAGTTTCATATTGTCCATCGCCTGTTCAACGTACCTCCTTTAATTAAGGTATAATAATTTTCCTATTATTTTAATAATTCAATTAACATCGGTAATACTTAATTCATTTAGTATTCCCTTTACATAGGGAACATCCATATGATTTGATTCTTTATAAATAAGTGAATGAAAGTATTGTGAGTTTATCTTGCAACGTTAACTGCACTTTTAAAATTGACTGCCGAGATTCTATGTTAATCGCATTATTTCTTATTGAATTGGATTGATCTTGTCTTTAGAAACTTACATGAAATAAAAGCTTCATTCGTCATTTTATGAAAACTTTAAATTTCTTACCTACATCACCTCATACTTTCAATTTTTATTTTTAGTTTCATTTAACTTTTTTTTCTAAATTTAAGGTATACAATGTCAGAAATCCGTCACGAAAGAATCTATTATATTTTAGGGTCTGACATAAAATTGGAAGAGGGAGATATTTGGACAATATCTTTGCTCACTTTTCCGAGGATAATCCGCGTTATCTGAACCCTTTTGAAATGTCTAAGCCCTAGGCTCCTGTATCTGAAAATGGTTTTGAATATTATCGCGGTCCTGGCTGGAAATAAAATGAAATTTCCTATAGGCCGCCGGTATTGAAGGCTCTATCAAAGGGCATTTTAATGCTTTATATCCCTATAGGATGGAATCATCAATTCTGTCTTATCATCTATGGCCCTCCCGTCAATAAAGTTCAGCATTATAATCGTATTGCATTAGGTCATCAAGGTTCTGCTATCAATCGTCTTAAAAAATCCTTGAAAATGGCTATATTTATTTTTATTTTACTGTTTATTTTATTTTAATTTTAGTTGTGATTGTTTTTTTATAGGGATCTTTATGTATGTTTTTCAGTGCTAACAAAAACTACGCCTGTTGAAATTTCGCATATTGTTATACGCTTACGGAAAGTTTCTTTGTAATTTTGCTTTCTACGAAGTAAGTTTATCAGTAAAAAAGTAAAATTAACAAAAAAATATCTGATGTGGACAACACATGACTTCCTTGTACTCCTATTAAACCATAAATCGGTGGCTCAAAAAGTGATCCTGAATTTGGTTACTAGTTTCGGAAGATTGCAAAATCTCAAAAACGAGACTCGGCGTCGCGACATACATCTATTGACACACACGCGCGCGCGCATACACACAAACACTCTTGTTTCTGGAGGTCTGATGATAACTGAAATTTCCAAGAGATTTCTTCGTGTTCCGTTACAATATTTAAACTGTCAATATTACTAGATAAAGCATTGGAAATCGACTATTTCGACAATTTAACCCACATAACTAATATCTTATTCTCCTACTGCTGACTTGTTCATCACACAAATGGGGTGGAAAATCAGTATTTTACAATCAATTTTAACACTTAAAACAAGTAATAAAATTATTTAATTACAATGGAAAATAAAAAACCTTTCTTATGTTAATATAAGAGTTTTATTTGCCAAATTTGAAATGTTCAATATATTTTTTGATGAAAGTCAATATACCTTCAAGTAAAGTACAACTTCAGGTTTGCCAATGTTTACCAAAATTTATTATGTTGTTTATATTAATATATGAGTCTTAAATACCAAATTTGAGAAGTTTTGCATAATATTTTAATATAATTTTTTATGAAAATTAAACTATTTATTATAACTAAGTAAAGTACCACTTCCGGTAATCATGCAATAACCAGAAAAGGAGGTTCACAACTAGATTATATGATAATCCTAAATACGAAATTTGAACTTTCTACGGCTAACCGTTTTTGAGTTATGCGAGATACGTACGAACGTACGTATAGAGGTCACGACGAAACTAGTCAAAATGGATTCAGTGATGGTCAAAATGGATATTTCCGTTGAAATCTGAAAACCGAAAATTTTCGCGATTACAATACTTCCTTTACTTCGTACAAGGAACTAAAAAGTAAAATTAAAAATTAAAAAAGCGAGATCTCAAATACTTTATATAGCTTCCCTTTGCACAAAAAAAAATATTTTTTTTCGACCCTTATTTGGTCTTCTCACTAGTAACCAAATTCAGGATTACTTTTTGAGCCAGCGATTTATTGTTTAATAGGCGTACAAGGAAGTCATGTGTTGTGCACATCAGATATTTTTTTTAGTAGCATATTTTTTATTACAATTTATATCGCAACAATTGAATCAAAAAATTTGTTTATTTTTTTTAATAAAAATTACTAAAATAAATTTAAGGAATATTTATAGCGCCATTTTTAATATAACACGAATGAATGACCACGAATTATACTGTTCACAATGAACTTTTTTAGCTAAATTAATTGGGGATATTTAATATTTAGTTAAATAGATCTCTGTGAAAGAAACAGGAAGTTTGGTTTCGGAAGACGGACTTTGTTACCTTAGCGATTTCCCATTCTCCTACAGATTCTTAGTACTAGCACTCCCCAGGTACCAGTAGCTGACGCGGCCGATACAGAAAACAATCGGGATCCCCTGTTTACCAGGGAGCAATAAAACCGAAAATAAAATTTTATGGAACAGCAATAAAAGGAGGAAAAAGAAACGGCCATGGAAGTAGAAAAGCTCATCGCCCGCTCCGGTAGCGGGCGGTCATAGGTCATAGGTCATAGGTCATAGGTCATAGGTCATAAAGGTTGGAGGCCTACAGATCTTATGTTTGGTCTCTTTATTGGTAACTTAGCCTGAGTGGATCGGACTATGATAGGAGCTCGATTCTGTTTGGCGGTCACTGGGTTACTGCAACTTTTAGTGGCTTGTGAACGGTATAAGTATATTTTTAAGTATATAATAATTCTTTAAAAGGAAAACTTTTCTTGACTATAATAATATTTTTTTATGCATGCCATGGATCACCTTAAATATCCTTTAATTAAAAAAAGTGCCATTTTGGTTCCTCAACATCTTTCGTTAACTGTTTATTATGTCTTTAACCTTTCTTCAAACCTTACCTCTTCTATAACACGTAATATTACTGGTGACTTCTTCTTTAATCAGTTTTTTTTATAGCTTTTGTACGTTTATGATTTTTTATTTACATATTCCATTTTATTTTTACCATATTTCTTCCATTTTATTCTATTATATTTATTTTTCGCATGTCTTAACTTCACTATGTTTATTCTCAAAATTCGGTTGGTTATTTTATTTTTATTTTTATTTTTTGTCTTGAAGAAGATCTGAAACCTAAGCTGAAACTTCGACCCACATAAAACTGTAATAAAATTCTAACTACCTATTTTATCTCTCATCACACCCAAACTACTATCAACGGTCAGAAATATCTCCATTATTCAAGAATTTTTGTCATTATTTATCTATTTTTTAATTCTATGATATTCATTCTTTCAGGTAAATACAATATGCCTTTAATAATCAAATCTGTTAAGATATACCGACTTTTGATCAAATTACAGTTACCTATATGTTTAGCTGTTATTTCAAATTATCTACGGAAGTTCAACTCAGAAATTGTATTTACAATTATGCTCTTATATTATATATGGGTGATTCTCAAAAAAAGGTAAATTACTGCGAAAAAAATAATAAGGATCTGTTCTATGGATGTTTTATTTTTATTATTACGGTCTTCTTATCAGAGATCACAATATCCATAAAAAACAAAAACTACTATTTACTTCAATAAACTTTTCTTTTTTTTCTTCTTAAAACCCTCGATTATAATTACCACCATCTGTAACGAAATCAAATTCGGATAAAACCTCTCTTTTGAGAATTCTGGATCTGTTCTTTTCATGGAAAAATCTTAAAAATAAAAGAGCATAGCATGCTCTTTTCAGAAATAAATTCCTAATTATTTTGAATTCAAAAGTTTGTTGCTCGAACTTTTTTTTCATTACGGCGCATCTATTGATATTTTTATTTCTGTATCTCCGACAGGAAATTTCATGCAACCTGTGTGATAAATTTGTTTAGGTAACACTGCCTAAGCGCGGAAAACCGTTTTTGGTAGCCTAATAACAATCAATGTTATTTTTAGAGGTGGAAGGGTACCTGTCAGGAGAGTATGTTATTACTGTACCCGTTCTTTTAAAATCTATTTTTTTTGTTTTTTGTAATGTCATTGCTTTACCTCCTACTAAAGGATTTTGAAAGCGTGCTTTAGTTTTCGAATATCCGCCTAACAACTAGGCATTATTCATTACCATTACACTATCGAACTGGTAAATTTGGATTTTGACTCCAAATAAGTGATTGGTGTTCTATTTTGTGTTGCTTATTGTCCTTTGTGATCCCAGGAAGGCCACATGAAAAATCTGGAATTTTCGATGATGGTTAACTAGCTTGACATTCCAGTTCAGAAAATGAAGATTTTTACTTCCATATACATAGTAAAGGAAGTATTGTAATCGCGAAAATTTTCAGTTTTCAGATTTCGACGAAATATCCATTTTGACCATCTCTGAATCCATGTTGACTAGTTTCGTCGTGATGTCTGTAGGTTCGTATCTCGCATATCTCACAAACAGTTTGCCATATAAAGTTGAAATTTTGTATTGGGGAATTTTCGTAACGTTGTGTTGTGCACCTTTTTTTTTTGGTCGGTACATAATTAACAGAAGTAGTACTTTACTTATAAGTCATAATAATTTTCATAAAAAATTATATTAAAATGTAATGCAAATCTTTTCAAATTCATTTATATATATTAGTTATATATCAATATTTGTTTTAAAATATTAAACAAAAGACATAAAATCAAGTGCAAGACTGGTGGGGCTTTCCCATCCCACATTCTCGGCTGTGTTGGCGTGACTAAACATGACGTCAACGAAAAACCCTAATTATTCATTGGTAGACTTGTGGAGAGGGGGGCTTCTCGATTTGGTGTAAACCAAGTCATGGAATATAAGCACCTTATTCCAGTATAAATAACATAGTAGATTTTGGTTAAAATTGGCAAACCGAAAGTTGTACTTTACTTGAAGGTTCTCTATCAATTTTAGAAATAAAAACATCAAATAAATGTTTAAATTCTGAGTCTAACACACCAAGATTTACAACTCAGGGCACTATCTTCAGAATCTAGTTACCATATAGTGTACCATGTAGTTACCGTATAAAATTCAGGATCACTTTTTGAGCTACCGATTTATAGTTTAATAGGCGTACAAGGAAGTCATATCAGATTGTTTTTTTTTTTTTAAATCATCCACATAGTTGTAGCACTATATGGCTAGTTCCAGTAGACCAGTGTTTTTATTCAGAATTTATACCTGAGTTTGGCGATTGGAAATACCGAACGCCACAGTACGGTTTGAAACAATTTGATGATTGAGAAAAATATTCCCCGGTTATGGCAGCTACATGCCCGGAGTGTGTTGAGTGATAATGGACAGACCGCTCCGTTCCACTCAGGCACAATCCGAATTTTTTTTTTTTTTTTTTTCTGCAGACCTCCAAGCGAAAATGGATGCATAGCGGAAAGGAAATGTTAGTGGTCTGATGGGGGATTTGCATTTATTTGAGGGAGATCCCTTGCACCTCCAAGTATCGGCTGTTAGCATTTCAGATGCGATATTATGATAATGTAGAAGGGCGCTTCTTTTATTTCGGCGCCCGTGGGCTAATGTCGGATAGGCCTGAGGACACGGTCTCCCCCTAGTCCTCCCTGCCACTCCCTTGAGAGGGGCTGATGGTTGAGCTCACGGGGGGCGGCTAATTGATGGTTGTTGCCTGTTGTTGGATCCGCTGTTGCCCGCTCTACTTCATGTAGGGGGGTGGTAAGAACGATCGCAACATAATTTCTCATGTTTTTGCCGGATGTTATACCACTCCACGATTTGTGGCCGAGCTTCATACTTTTCAAAACTTTTACCTTTTAGCTCTGCAATTAATTTACTATCTTCATCATATCTATGTTTAACAAAATTACTGTTTACGTTTATACGTTTGTATCTTACATACAGAATTATTTAAATAAATATATATATTTTTTTTTTCTATTGGTTAAGGTAGATGATGGTGTGTGAATGTATATAATAAATGTTTAAGTATAAATGTAAAATTTATATAGTCATTACTAAATTATTTTATTTTTCTCTCATTATAAAAAAATGTACAAACAATACTAAGGCTTGTTAGAGCTAAGAGTTTCTAGGAAAAAGCATTTTGATGCCTAGATACAAATTGCCATATTCCAATTCATTGTATAACGATATTCCGCAAATCAACCATTTGATTTTGATCTTGCTGTATTTTTTATCTTACTATTTTTTGTAATGTAGCCCTATTATTATGCTGGAACAAATTATAATTGGCTCATACAGCAGAGATAAGGGTTCCAACTGTTTATATTTAATAAACTGGAAATATCTTTAAGGAAGTATTTATTATTCGTTATTTTCAGCTGCTGAGAGAAAAGCGGTGACTCGGGCGGTGAAAGCTGAATTTTATTTTCCTTGGGGGGAGGGAAGGAGGCTATTTGGTTGGAACATTAAGTAAGTAGGTAAACAGAATTTCCCTTTCAGAAGGCTCGAGTTGGCGACCATTTAGGACAAGTATTACAGAAGCCCTTAAAGGATTCTTTAGGCCATCATCAGCCCTTGCTTGCTCTTGGTTTCTGATGGTTATGATTCCTTCTGTTTCTGTAATGATTTTGATTTTAGGCTACATTAACGGCCACGCTGAGAAAATTTTGAATAAATTCGATTACGCCGCCGTTTACTGAACTGAGCAGAACCGTATTTTTCATTTTTTTAATAAGGATAATTAATAATTATTATCACGGATTTGATAGAACATCATCTAGTTATTTCATTAAAAAATATATTATATTAAATTATATCATACAAATATTTCTTTAAAATGTTTTACAAACATTTTAATTTTCTTTCAATTATAACAAAGAAGATTAGAAAAAAAATAACATGATTCATTAGTAAATTTTGAATATTGCTGTGGTGTTATAGCAGTATGTTGGTATGTGATTTTTTTTTTTTTTCATATTTTCGGTATATATAATATAATATATAATCAACTAAGTCTTGCAATCCAAATTTTTATAAGTGCTACTGCTCATATTCAACCTCAAGCCTGTAAAAAACTTGGATTGAAAAACTTGATTAAGCTTTTTTGTTACTTTTTTATCTGTATATCTGCCATAACACCGCATATTTATGGCTTCACAGACTGTTGAAATTATAGCCTAAATATTGTTATTATACTTTTAAAAAAATTTTTACTATATAAGAATGTAATAAAATTTTATAAAAGTTTCATTCCAATTAGTAACTTTATGGTATACATATCTAGTTTGAGATATAAGTTTCATTTGTTTCACTTTTTTTTTAATGCCCGCTATAAAGTACCGAAAATCAAATTAACCTTTCTTGCATTAAAATTAAAATACTATTAAAATTAATCTGATTACCATTTTCTGTTCATTAAAGAGCCTTTGTTTGATGTTGGTATTTTCCTGCATGTTCGACATAGCGGAATCCGACACTAGAGATAAATGAATATTGAATTGGATAGAGATTCTACTAGTTTTGATGCAATAATAGCTACTAGCTCTGAATAATCTCTCAACTGCTTCAGGGACGCGTATGTGAAAATTATTATCATAATTTCTAAGCGGGCTTCTTCATACAAAAAAGAAAAAAAAAGAAAAAGAAAATTAAGGGGAAATTTTAAAAGAATAGAGGGCGAGGCTATTCAGAAAGAAATATATTCCGAGAAGAAAGATGGATAGACACAGTATATCTGCCCTGGTTATGAGAACCTTGCTGACTTTAATAAAGGAAATTCTCACTCCTTCATTATTTATTAGATAGTTTTATGATCTTTTAACCCCCTCCCTCTTGGAAGAATTAATTTCTATACTTCTATAAGGTTTTTCAAGTCTTTCCATGCGATTTCCTAACTTGGTTTATTTATTGTTATTCTACCCTGTTTTATTCAATTTCTTCAAGATGTTTTTTTTTAATCTTACAGTTTATATTTTTGTTTTGTGAGCATTGATCTTAAATTATTATTTCTTTCATATTATAATTGTAGAAGATTCATTTATGACAAAAGCCTAATGCAGAAATTTTATAAATTTTTCGTGTTCCTGGCTTGAATATATTAATCATTTTTTTGCTATTTATATGTTGTCATTCTTCTATTTGTCTGTGATCTTTATCACATAGACTCTCTAAGAAAAAACGCTTTGATTCATGTTTATTTAATCTGATTATTATTAAATATGTTTCTTTAAGGTAAAATGATCAGACGTTGATTTGGTAGAACTGTCCCACATTTGGTTATTTCTAAACTTTGTTCCATATCGAAAACTGTCCACATTGGAAAAAAATCATAGATATTAAATATTTACAAGATCTATGTACAATATTTTATTGATAATTATAATCAATTGTTTTTAGTCTGTATCAAATACCATTGTAAAACATCTGGTTTACTTTAAGGTAAAGTGACCAAACGTCCATCATTAGATGGGATTGTCTCATATTAGGCTAAATTTAATGTTTACTAATTATTTACATTTTTAAAAAGTCAATATACAATATTTAATTGATAATAAAAAATAAATTATTTTTTTTTCGCTTTTAACCAAAATATCTGGTCAATTTACTTTAAGGTGAAAGTGGCAGTTATGTTTTGTTTTTTTTCTGTACTGTTTTTCTTTGTTTAGCTTAATAGAGTAATTTGATATTTAAACTTTTATGTTTGTGTATGAATATTTTTTATATAATAATATATTTACAAATAATTTGGGATTTGCCCATATGATCAATCAAGGATCTAATCATTTATTTACCAAATTTTACATAATATTTTATTGAAACCGCTTCACCAAATATTTAGTTGTTCGTTAGTTTGTGTTTTGTGGCATAAAACTGCTTTGGTCATCTACGCCATTTATTAATTTTTCCCCATTATTTTTTAAACACATACACTCACACACACACACACACACACACACACACACACACACACACACACTATACTTAGTAGTTTTAATATTTTATATACAAGTAGTTAATATGTAAAGATTAAATGACGTTTTATCTCAACTTGATGCTAAAACATCCAATTCTCTATGCATAGTTTTAACTTTTTTCTATATATATAGCCAGAATAATTTAAGTATCAATATTCGTTTAATTTGTAAGTTGACCCAATCTTATGATGAACCCGATTATCGGTTACGGAGAAGTAACATGCAAAGAAAATTTATATAAGAGTGAAAGTAATCTTACTGAATTTATATAAGTAGAAAAACAATTACATATTAAGAAAACATATATTTCATAAGAATTTTTATGATGCTCAGCCTTTACAAGAGCTCCTGAACACCCTCCCCTGGGGAAGGCACTGTGCGCTCCAACCACCCGATTTTACTCTAATTAATGCTTTGCTGGATAGAGCAAGCCTTTATCAAATCAGGTTTTCCATACGGAATAATTATTTTCTGCGAAGAGATGATTCAGTATGACATGTCGAGATATGAGCCGACAAAAAATTCTCTGCTGTGATAATGCAGTTGACTTTTGACATTGAAAAAAAAAGAGAAGGTTTTATAACAGTTTCACACACACTCACACTTGTGCAGTCATCGAGGGCAGTAAAAAAATTTGTACAAACGAGTTTTAAGGAGATCCAATATAATAGTTAACTATAAAAAGGCAGCTTTTTTTTATATAGTAATTACTAAGCATTCTATTGGCTTACCTGTAAAACTGGTATTTTGTACATTTGACATTTTACCACCCTCGGCAGATATATTTGGACCCAATTATTATACTGGCTGTACTGAATGATTCTGATACTCAGCTCTAAAATATCTGAAACAGGAGCTTCTATAGTGGTTGGGTTCTTTGAAATAGGCTACTGTCTCTGAGTTTCGACGTATTTATAAACCATAATATTGTTTAGTGTTTTTTAATTTATTTTAAATAATGATCATTACATACAGTGTTGCTTTGAGATAGTTATAGCGATGATATTATGTTAGGAAATAGATGTTAGTATGCAGTAATTAAGGTTATTTACACTATTAGCACAGTCGGGCTCTATTATATGATAATATTTGTATATGATATTGAACGCAGCAGTTCTCATTTGATGTCTCTGCTGTCTGAGTCTAACGTCATAACTGCCTGAGTTGGTCGTAAAACTGTTTATTAATCTAATTAATAATGTAAGAACTAGAACTTACAATTTAATTACTTCTTAAACTAGCTATGAATGTTGAGTTTAATAATCTAACAAAAAAAAAGTCTAAAACTCGCTTAATATAATTTTTTTTGAAGTATAATAAATAATAAACCTGCAGGTCTTAGGTTCAGTAGTTGATGAGACCTTATTGTTTCTCAACCGTTAGGTTTACCCTCCAACCCAAAGAAGTGCCTACTTTATGGTATATCAGACTGGGTGAGCCCCAAGACGGTCTCTCGACTTCGACCCTCCTCGGCTGATATGACAGCAAGTAAAGTTTCTGCTACACCCAGACTCAAACCTGAGCGCTGCAGTTAAAAGTCCAGTGCTTTACATACTAAAAATCTAAAATTATGTGTTAGCTTAAGAGCATAACAAGTACAAGAAGTGATATAGAAAAAAAATCGAACGAAGCCAACTTGTCCTACTAGTCAAGACCGCAAAAAATCTTGAAAGAAAAATATTTAGTGCATAACTCTCGTGGCTTAAACAGTTTTTTATTTTTATTTTTGAAAATAACTAAAATATCCAAAAAAAACGTAAAAATCACATACCAAGGCAAACTTTGCATTCTTTAAAACTAGTACGAGTATAACAGTACTGACCGTTTATTTGAGAATGATCCCTGTAGAAGTTAGGTTGGTTTCGAGAAGAACGCTACGATTTTTTCGAAAAAATCTGCCATGGTGCAGTAGTATATATGGGCTTTCACGATTTTTGTAACCCTCAGTAGTCGCATTGTAGATAGAAAGATAGAAAAATAACATTATTCTGGGACTAGGTCTCTTAAGAATAACAAAAACGTACATTTAAAATAGAAAACATGTCTGGCAATTAATATAAATCAATCAGTATTTACATTTATGTCAATAAAGTATGTTAGCAGTTTTAAGTATATAATACTAATAATGGGAAGAAGGAGAATTCCAGTGTTGTATTAGTGGAATAATTTCTACCTTATTTCTGTATGTTCCTTTATTATTTTATGCTACATCATTCCACCAACGTTTCGGGGTACTCACTCCTCCTTTCTCAAGATGTTTTTTTCCCTCTATACTGCTATTGTCTAGGCCTATCCATATTGATTTCATATTTTATTACATACAAATAATTAAATCAGAAAAACTGATTTATCATTACTAGGAGTGTGTGCAGCAACGAAAAAAAATTCTTGTGAGATGATGTAATTGTAGTGAACAAATAAAACGAAAAAATAAATATAAAGAAAATGAAAATAATGAATTAATTTCTAGGCCTAAGGCTTAAGCATTAAAACGAATTATACATTTCTGGTAGACATTGAATGATTAGAGAACTTCTATTTGGAAATTTTCATTGTACGCTGTCAACACAAAATATAATGTTGCCACGTACGTTTGTACGTTAATTAAGTTACTCCGTTGAACCCATACCACATGAGGAATTCTACTTAAGGTCTGTTCGTAATTTTCATTTACAGTCCCGACGCGGACACTAGCTCCTCACCCTCCGTTGACCCGTCCTCCTATAACTCAGCGATTACACGGTCGACGATGTAAATACTCGCATTAGTTCTGCTGCGGGGCTGACTGGAGGATGGATAGGTTACTCCCGGGCAGCGGTAAATCGTGAGAGTTGGCTGGCGCCCACCCAGGCCGTAATATTCTCGCTAACTTTCTTTGCAGGCTAGCTAACTCAATTATTTGTGTAGGGATGTGTTTATGAATCTTGGAAATGTAGTCATTATATCCTATGCCTAAGCATTCGATATTTTGCCTACACATACCTATAGATATTTTCTTATTTAAGATGCGGGAACTGATCGTTTTCAGATGCAAAAAGATTACTTGTTAACAAAACTTTTTGGAGCTTCGTAATACCTATCAATACAAAAATTGGTAGACCCCGTATGAATTCCCAATTCCCAGTATGAAGGGTCCAAAATGTTTTTTGAAAATTCATAGATAAAATGTGACCAATAATTAGTCATTTGAAGGATTAAAAAAACAGTATCATAATAATTAAGCTGTTTCTTTGTCTTTTATAAATCTGTTAGAAATAATTTTACTATTAAAATCGTACAATTGTCCGACCAGTCGAATTCGCAAAATTCTGTTGTGATTTTAAAGTAAATCCAATGGTTCATAAATAATTTTTACAAAACGCTACAACTTGTCTTAAATCTTTATGAACGCATTCTAGTTGAATTATCCGATTTAATGTGATTTTTCAAGCTTAGGCAAAAAAAAAAAATAAAATGTATTATAAAGTAAAGTTGTAAAGTATTATATTATGGAAGTTCCAGAAATGGAAAGAGTTCAACAAAATATATGAACTAAAGTTAAATCGAGCATGTGAGAAAATTTTGCAAGTGAAATTTTTTTGGGGAGAAAAATAAATAAATTCGTATTTATTTTATTAAACTGCATTTGTAAATGTCTCTAGGCTTCAGATTTAATTGAAATATCTTAATTTTAGCACCCTACTGGTTCCCAACAAAATACTGACCATGTTATTCTACTTTCCAAACTTTTCTCTCTCTACAATTTAACTTGGCCAGGCAAATACAAATATGCTGTTGATATAATATTACAACATTTATACATAAATTCTATTATATAAATAAATGTATTTATTTATACAAAAGTAATTAAAGATGTTACAGAATGGGCAGGAAAAAAAGAACATATTTTCAACAAAAGGAATTCAACATATTTTTTTTTAATGTTTAGCTGAATTTAGTTGTCTAGTGCCAATTTGTTATAATTACTTTTCCTTTATCTGTAGAATCTAAAATAATCTCTAAAGTGGCTTAGAAAAAGTTAAAAATAAAGTGAAAACTATGGACTGCTATTTTGCATACATTTTGAAAATGAGCCTTGTGATTACTAATGATTGCATAATTAGTATCAGAGGAGTTTTTTGGCTTTTAAATTGGAAATTGAAGGTCAAATATTTGTTCGACAAATGAAGAGCAGCAAAACGCCTTCCGATTATCTGAAATTATAATGAATTATAGCTAATTACGGACATGGCTCACTTACTGTCAATTAATTGTAGAACTTAGTATCGTCACCTTTTTTGCCTTAACTTCTACACCTTAATTAGTTGATTTGGAACTTTATTTAGTTTCATGTAATTTATTTATTTAAATAATGTATTTATGTGTTTTTACAGATTAATAAAATATATTTGATTATATAATTTCTTACACTGCCGTCTCATTTCTCGTTTTTGTATTTACACTTTTTTTTTTTAATTTAAATTCTATTTAGTTTTATATAATTTCGTTACATATTTTGAGGATTTTACAAATAAATGAATTATATTTAACAATATACTTTCATACACCAACATCTTATTTTTAACTTTTGCATTTATACCTTAATTTGATGATTTTAACTCAATTTAGTATTTCACAATTTCCTTCTTTTTCATACTATTTCTGATTTCATTGTGATTACCTTCTAGGCAATATTCTCTTAAGCGGCCCCTAGAAGATCAATATCATCGTCAATATATTGTAAAATAATATATCTGGGCACCCCCAGACGATACAATATTATTTTCCAATAAGTTACTTCACGTCTGACATTTCTGTGGTCAAAATGTGAGATAAAAAGGAAGATCATTGCATCAATTATAGCTCCCAAAAAAAATAAAACACAAAAAGAAGTAAAAACAGGAGAAAAAGAAGTGTTGATGATGGAATGGTTAAAAAAAATGAATGAGTACGCTCATGAAAATTTGTTAAATGAACTAAGATAAGTGAACCATGTGATTTCGAAACTTTGTACGACTAGACTGTGCATTATATGACGAACCCTTGAGAATGATTGCCTGAAATTCAAAATTAATTGACAATACGATGCTCATTATACAAACATGAAGACAGAACTGAATCAATATTGCAAAATAATCCACACAGACGACGCTGTATTTTGCATATTTTACAATTAAAATAAAAATACGCTGTCAAAAACGCTTTTTGACTGACACAATGTATTGCGTATTATTTCAATATTATTTACAGACGGTCGATATGTTGTACAATATTAATTGTGTGCTATATATTGACTCGCTTGACTACGGTGGAATATTATACGCATTTCTTTATAAGGAAATATTGTCATTAGTTTTTGGCCATCAAAAGGAACTTACCGATGAGAACTGTAGAGCCTGAAGAATTAAACTAAATATTTAGAAAATCCCACAAATAAGGAAATTATATGAAATAAATACAGTAAAAATCGCTGAAGTAAGTTAGCCATGTGAAGTCGAGTTGAGGGATTGAGGTAAGGATATAGTGAAAGTATAATTTCGCATTCATTTTAACTATATATATTTTATTTTTTCAACCCTCTCTTTTTCGGACCATCTTCTCCAAGATTACTATCGTATATTATTTCATAGGCAATTTACACCTTTATAATTTCTGTGTAAGGAAATAATTCCGTTGAATTTTGCGCCATCGAGAAGAGCTGGATGACGAGAGCATTAGAAGTGTAGCCGAAGAGATACCGGTTGGGCTCTGCTGTCAGGTCCCTTATTCCGACTTATATCTCAAGAGTGGGATCCAAATCCTTCACTTTATTTTATTTTTTTTTTTTTATATCTTTACCTCCATCCAATCTGCATGCCCGCAATCCAAAGCCTCCAATCTTTCGCCGATTTATCAAATCTAATATCTCCCTTCAAAGTTGCTTCCCCTGCTGGAGACAATATTTCATCCTACGGTCGATCCGAGTTAAATTGCTTTTTTGTGTCCTCGGTTAAAGCGCCGCTAAAAGCCCCTTTCGTCGTTGGTTACACCCCTCGTACGGGCGAGTCGATCCGCAACACATCCTTTTGTCATATTTTTTATTTTCGTCATTTTATTTTTTTTTCATTATTTTTATTTTTTTAAATTTTATTCATACACTTACCACAAATCTACTTAAAATTGTATGTATTGAATATAATACTGTATAAATTATTATAACAAAAGGTGGATGAGAGATCTCCTTTCGCTTATCATTAATATAATTATAATTAATATAATTATCATTAATATAATTATATAATATAATTAAGTTTCGGATAAATCAATTAATAAAACTCTACATATATATCGAAAATAAATTTGAAAAAATATATAAATTTTTTATTTTGTTATAATAATTACATACAACTTCATATTTTTTCTCTATATCCATATATGGCCAAGATATGTCTGCCGCCATTTTGAAACAAAACCAAGGATGTCAATGTCGAGTTCCGAGAATCATCCAGAAGGAGCAGTGTCTTTGTTAAAGAATGCAGAAAAAAAAAAGAATGCAGAGTAGTCTTAGAAAAAAGCCGCGGACCGATATTTTTTTATTCGATTTTTGAATTGTATGTATCTGAAAACGTAAAACCTCTAATCTTGATGAAGTGTTAAAAATGTTTGCTTTATTTGTCGATTAGAAAGGTTCATTATTGAAAGTAATAAACCAATATATAATTAGAGATTTATTAAAAAAAATTTTTTTTATCTTTTCGATATTGACTTCATCATTAATATTTATATTTCTAATTTAGTAAATAATTGAGTTTAAAAATCAAATAATGCAATAAATGTCCAAAACTTTGGCCCGTGTTATGTTCGTTTTATATATTTTAATTTTCTAAACCACTTATGAAATTTAGCTCAACATTTTTCAAACAAATTCCATTCCAAATTAATTGCCAAAAATTATGTTATAAATTTTCTTATTTTTCTTGTTTGATTGAAAATAAATCCATGAGTTTTCCTTTAGTTTAAATCAATTAGTTTTAAGCAATTAAAAAATACCATAGGCATAAATGTTACTGTACTTACTGTCAATTAGAAGATATTTCCAAGTAAAATTTGACCCTTACAAATTATTCAAAGAAAAAAAAAAAAAAATTAAGGATTAATTCGGATATGTTTCCTGATTTATTCAATGGCTGACGTTGGACGTACCTGGTGTCTTAATTAATTTCATTTCTCTCACCAAACATTTTTAAGTCTAGACTTATCTCATTCTTACATTAAGGCCAACAATTATACCACTACAAGAATCTTGGAATCGGTAGTTCATTACGAAGTACTGTTTCATGATGAATGGCAGACAAAGAAGTGATGTGGTTAGCATCTGCGTTTAACCACAAGGTTTTATCCCAGCCCATTGGAAGATCAGATATTCATTTTATAGTGGCTTGGTTCAGTAGCGTAGTCAGGATTCAGGGGGAAGCGTGGTCAGGATCTGTAGTCAGGAGAGGGGGAAGGGATGTCCATTCAAGGATCTGCTTTAAAGAAACCCATCCCGAATGGAGATCTCTAGGGGCTCTCTATATATATTTTCCATGCCAAGGTATATAATTAATAAAATAACATTCAATTGGTTTATACAATTTTTGTTTACAGACATGAATGAGGAAAATTCGGGGGAATTCATATTTTTTAATTTCGAGGGTAGGAGGAGGGGTCCGGACCCCTTGGACTTCTCCTTTGACTATGCTGGATGTGTATCCGAGGATGATCTTCCGAACCAAGAGTAGATAGATGAGAAATACAGTTTCTACTACAGCCAGGTTTGAACCTGGGTCCAAAAGTCAAGAGAGAGTGATTTACCCAATCAGCTTCCTCTCTCCACATTTCCCAGTTAAGGATTAGACAATGTAAACGATCAAATTTACCAATTATATATATATTTTTTTTTTAATTTCCAAAAATGATGTAATCATTAATTTCAAATTCATTATTTTTACTCACAGAACTTCTGAAAGAACTTTTAAAAACGTTATGATGTTATGTCCACTAAGGGGGTGTGATATATCTTTTTGAACTAATTCAGCTGACCTGCTAATGTATTGCACCAAAAAAGACACAGATAGATTTGGCCTTTGCGTAGTCCCACGTGGTATACGTGGATACCACAAAACACTACCACTCGACCTAAAATCGTCGACTTTGATGGAAAAGGTCGGATTTTCCGGTCCATTTTACTTCATAGATAGTTTATTTTAAATATATCGATCGATATCTAGGATATGAAGGTGATCGGGTTATGAAATTGCTCTGCATAATAGTGTTTATTCCATTTGAATGCAACGGCTGATTAGTTTGTTTGAACTGCGATATGAATAGTAATCACTCCTCATAAAATAACATGTGGATAATGATAATGTCGTCCACAATAAGGACCATGGATAAGTATTGAGCCGTATAAATTTTATTAAATAGTATGGCGTTACTTTTGAATTAGAAGGAAAAATATTATCTACTCAGCAATAAGTTAAATGTGAACAATAAAAGTCAAATTTACTAGTTCATAAATAATGTTTACATATCAGGTTTATAATGATACATTGCTTGACAGAGGTAACATAAAAATGAGAAAATGGTTGCAATATTGGTTGGAACATCTTATCCTGTAGAGGAATTCTTAGGAATGCTAACTTATCATGCTTATATTTAAAAACACCGGCTACCCGACAATTTTTTTATAATACCTACTTCATATGTAATTTACCGCAATTTTTACTATTATACCCAGTTTCGGCAAGAAGTAACTAGAACATCAAGCAGATCATTTTTTTTTCTATGGTGATATCTCGAAGACCCTCGTTTAAACACTTAACTACTCGTTCTCTGGATAATTTAAAGGAGAGGATCAAGCAAGAAATCAATAGATGGCCATAAATCAACTTATATTTTAGAAGGGCCGAGCCATTGATCCCTGGTTTTTTCTGCGGGCCAAATCGGCGGATTTCTAGCCAATCATTGACCACTGACGTGCATCCTAGATCCGCGGATTTTACTGTTTTTTAATCCTAAAATATCTATACATTCGTTTATACGGGATTTCTGGTCTAATCAGCGGATTTCTAGACTGTCATTCATTACCCACTTACGTGAACGAAATGCTCGCGGGTTTTACCGTTTTTCAAAGAAATATCTGTAGCCCATCAAAAATATCCGTTTGTATATGGCCAGCTAATGCCATTTTACCAGAAATGACTAGAAGGTTGATGAAACATTTCCGGAAACGCCAATAACGGCCGACATTTGGAAGTATTGGAAGTAATTTTTAAAATTACAAAACCTACTGAAAAAATTATTTTCAATGTAATTTTTTCTAAAAAAAGACCATTTTATTTTCTAGAGACATTGATTTGTTTTTTAGAGTCCTTTAAAATATAAAGTGACATAATTTGCGTTGCATTAAAGTAATATAAAGTAATATTCAATTGTAGTGTTCTTACAAATTGGTTATATATTGCTTCTCACTGGTATATGGGGTTGCAATCGAAAATAAAAGTCTGCTTACTACGCATCACACTAAGACTTTGGTATTTATCTTGTGATAAATTAATATTATTTGTCAAGACTAAACCCTCTCAAATTTATTTGCAAGCCATGCCCTTTTGATGTAGCGTTATAGCATACATTTACCTCATGAAACACCTCATGACATTTTTAAAAAAACATTCCTTTATAATAATGATAATTATTATAAATTATAATAAATTTAAAATTATCCCTATTTAATGGTAGGGTTATATTTCATTTTTTCATTTATAGACAAACGTTTTGTTTTTAAAATAGCGAAGCCGGTAAGAAAAAAAAAATTCAGGACAAAATTTAAATCAGGAGAGTAATCATTAGAATTAAAAAAAGAAATTAAACTGCTGCAGAGGAACGAGGCATTTATAGAGTCCGCCTCAAGAAAAGGAGCTAAGAGTGATTTGGTTCCTTACTCCTGAGGTGAGGCGAAGCCTGTATTTCTCAGGTGGTTCCTTGTTTATTTCTTCAGCCTGTAAAACATAATGAGATGAGACCGTACAAATGGAGAAGTGCTCCGGTGTCAGTGAAGAATGTTCAGGCTAAGTCAGGTCTATCAAGGGCTGATGTATAGTCCTCCTCTTTCGCAATAATGGGGAATTTACATTAAGAGCCTACCCTCTGTCTTCACTTCACCCGCCTCCTCCTGCGGCAATAACCCGGCCATCTCCAGGAGTGGAAATGCAAAGCGTGGTCTCTTCGGGTCTGATTAGGGAGCGGGGGAAAGTGTTCTAAAAAAAATAAAATAAAGTAAAACCTCATTACTAAGTTAAATGCATCTTGGCCTAAGATGCAGTCCTAGTCCCTGCCCTTATTTAAAGTTTATGAATCGCATTAAATTTCATTTTAAGTTAATCAGTTATTATAAAATAAAATCTGTCGGTCTTTAACTCCTTTATTTAGGTTTATATATATACACACATTATTAGTTCTTATATTTATGTTTATACCTACATTTTTCTTATATATATGTTTCCTATATATCGAAAAACTTTCATAAAGAAGTTAAAAAAACGAAAAAAAAAACAAAAAAAAAACAGGCAATTATTTAAGGTTCGTTGGAGGTTCATTAGATATTTTTAAAAAACCTCCTTTGAAAAGAAAGGAAATGAACATATAGACAAATTTTCTTTATTCCCAAGGGATAATTTCTTCATATTGTAGGTAATTAGGTAATAGTAGGTGTTTGCAGGTAAATGGTACGGTTGCATTGGTAGGAAAACCGTATCATTTACCTGCAAACACCCCTCATCTTTCTTCCGTTACAGTCATTTCTATTACGTTCATTGCGAAAACAAACCAATACAACCTTTTCTGTTTGATATAATCTACTTAAACATTGGTGAGTGTCAACATGTTATTTAAATTCATAAATGTTTCATAATACTAATTTATATTATATTTAATTTAATATGTATAATAATACCGAACTGTATTTTAAATTGCTTATTTTTGGATCTTTGTGTTTTTTTAGAACTGAAGATGAATGAATAACATTTGAAACTAGTTTTCAATAAAATCAAAATTATAGAAGTAGCTGATAATTTATGATTCCCTAATTAGATTGATCTTTCTATACTATCATGCGGACGTCAACTGGATATTGTAAATATATCAGTCCACTTTTCTGACATCTGGACAGATCTTCTTTGGTTGTTAAGTGGAGGTGTCTAATTCTCAGGCGTGTGCTCCTGGGAGGAGACGGATTCGAAGCTAATAATAATAATAATAAGAGGGACTCGAACACGAAGCAAGAACGAATCGAACCGTGCCAACTGTTGAGACTGGAAAACTCGGGCATGGCGCTTGAAAAGAATGATTTGTTAATAATATTCATATTATTTGTTCGCATTCCCACATTTAACACTCATACATTCCTTTATATTTATATTAGCATATTGAATGGCTGGAGCAACAGCTTGCACATGTCCAATATAGGTTACTTTCGCTCTCTTGTAATTATTTTGCCGAAACAAACAGCCGACGATGGAGGTTCCGTTTTATGTACATATTCTCTGAGTCCTTCTTATCTGTTGGTGCCAATAAAACATAACAGTGACTTCCTCATCACTCGAACCGCTGATTTTAAAAACATTTGTAGAAGGAACTTTTATATCTTCTTGGCTAAAGACTGCTTGTTGATTCTGAGAAAAATCGTTTCGTAAGCTGTGGAAATATATCGAATGTGACGCATGATTCGAGTAAGACGCGCATACCGATTCTCTCTCTATGTTTTATTATTTGCAGCTTAAAGAACACTTGCTCTCTGCGGCTGTTTCGACATAAGCTTTTTCACGGGCTCACTTCATTCTTTATGGTCGTTAGCTTATTTAGAGGACTGTTGTCCCACATGTTTTCCACTCTAGGAATATGATCTCTCTTAGTCAGCGCGCCAGTTCTGACGCTATCAGGAAAGCTTTTCCTCGTCCTCAAGAGCCAGTTCTTAAAGCTGTGTCCACACTGTTCGACATTCGATTCGATGTGACTAACGAGGAAGCTAACGTGTAGCATGATATATCGAATCGAAAATGGAACGATGTGAACATAAGCTATCAGCCATTTCACGTGGCCAGGCAAAAATATATATTGATTTTTCACCATCATACAGTATATTTACAATTTTTATGATACATGTTTTTTGGGATTTTTAGTACGTTTTGTTGACCAACCTCAATTTAATCAAATTATACCTTATTCCATTAAAACTATGTATATACATACATATATATGTATATGTATTTATATAGTTATAAATATATAATTTGGGGGTATACAATAAATATAAATTTAATTATAGCATTGTACTGTAGAACGTTAATAAACGATTTCCAATCATTAAGTTCACTATGTTCATAATTGATTACTGTTTCGGGCATTATTCAGAGATTTAATTATACCATCTGGAATAGTTCTTATAAAAATTAACGAAGGATCAAAGATTCATCAATGAAATATACGTTCATTCGGCAATTGATTTATAATATGCAAGCTACTCTTGATTGCATATTTGCAATTGTAATAGCAATGACTGGTATCATGGTATGTGCAATTGAATACTTGTTTAATAAAAAAAGGTTAGTTATCTTCATGATTTAACCAAACTGAACGAGAATTTAGTTTTGATTAGGCGCATATAAAATCAATCGGTAATTATTATTCTCTTGAATTTTTTTTAATTTAATTGTATTGATATTGTGAATACCATCAATGATTTAGTTTAATTAAATTTTTCTCCTGCATTTGGCTTCGAATTAATATTTATAATATAATATAATGATATTATAATTTGGCTTTGAAATAATATTTAGTGTTTTTTTAACTATAAATTAAAATATTAATTTACATATCAATTAAGTTTATTCCGCACAAGAGAGGCCACCACTTTCTTTTACTTTAATTGATCTGAGTTATTCATTAAATGTCATTTAAATATAATGATTGAGGACGCCCTGAATGAGACTTAATTTATAATTCTTCTTAATTTATAATTTATAATTAATTCTTACTTACTTTGCTCTCTTATTCTACTTTACTCTTACGTAACTTAATTTCATCGTAATCATCATCAACATCCACAGTGCCTCAGCCTGTACTGGTCACCATCCTTCACAGGGTCAAACATTCTTCTCAGAATCTTTCTCTCAAATTACCTGTAAACTGTTGGCATCCGCACGTGAAAGGGGCCATATCTCTGAGGCATAAGTTTGTAGTATAGGTCTAAATAATGTTTTATACGGAGTGGTTTTCGTATTTCTCAACAGCAAATGGCTTCTTAGTGTTTTTGCTAAGCGAAAGTGACATTTGTTGGCTATGCTGATTCGCCTCTGTACCTCTGGGCTGGGCAGAATATATGAAATTACTTGCACTTTCAAATCTCTAAACGTAACAGTGGGTGGTGGTGAGCGTGGGAGGTTTGCAAGCTTGTGTCTGGTCTTTGCCTGGTTAATTCGCAGACCCATTTTCTGTCCTGCTGCCTCTATTGCTAGGAAGGCTCGTTTTAAGTCCTCTGTGACCTGACTATAATATCTATATCGTCTGCGTAGACTAGAATTTGGACTTACTTAGTGAGAATCGTATCGTTTATTTGTGCATCAGAGTCCCTTATCACCTTTTCTAGAGCTAGGTTGAATACCAGACTCCTTGCCTCGCGCCCCTTGAGCTCATGAATGTCTCCGACAGGTCTCCCTGAAATTCTGACTCGACACCTCGATCCTATCATCAGTAGCTCTGTAAGATGGATCAATTCAAGAGGATAGATGAATTTTAATTTCATACAAATCATTATTACAAACAGTAATTTAGGAGGCGGTGGAAGTCGAGCGTGTTGAAGCAGCTCTTCAGCATTCTCCAGCCGGCCATGGTTCGAATCCACCTTGTTGGCGTTGGCTTTAATTTCGTTAAGGATCCGAGTAATAATGTTCGACCTTCTCATTCTGGCTAGAATAGATCGGTAACCTTTTAGATAACCCGTCCTAATTGTAGTGCATAAGGAAGTAAACTCAAATTAGAGAAACAAATTATAGTTATTCCTAAAAAAATGTTTTTTTCTCTAATTATAATTCCATTATAAATATATAATCAATTAAACAACATTGAATCATGAACGGTCAGATAACTTAAAAATATCTTCATAATAAAATAATCGGCAACTTATGTTGTCAGTTGAAGGATATTTTATTTATTCAAGTTAAGAATAACTAACCTACTGGGAAAAACCGGCCCCTAAGTCATCACAGCGAGTGATTTTCCTCTGTTAGTAAGATAAATTGCCCTTATTACGGATACTTCGTGTACGGGTGGAATGAAATAGTGGGGCCAAATTATTTTAATCGCTTCCAAAGAAAGAAGCATTCCGTCGCATATGAACGAAGAAGAATTACATAAACAATGTAAGAAAGAAAATTAAAGGAAGGATGAAGAGAACTAATCGGTAGTGGTGACAAGCATTGCTTCCGAAACCCATATTGACGAGATGAAAGGAAGGTTGCAAATAAATATTATTCAAGTTGAGAACAAATAATTAAATTGAAACAAACTAAAGAAAGTTAACAAATCTGTGAT
>OX411311.1:90541912-90611869 GCA_948150685.1 Rhaphigaster nebulosa | reverse complement strand
GCCTAACTGTGGCAATGACAGGCGCTGAAAGGTAGTCAATTTTTAAAAAAACATACTGCCAATTAATATTAATTAATTAATATATTGGCATTATATTGAGTGTGCCATCTTTTTAAGATAGCGGAGAGCAGTTTATATTTATATATATTTGGGAGAATACTACTCGCTCGCGCCGGGTCTTGGGCTACATCAACAAGCGTCGCCAGAAGAGGAAGTCTTGTGCTACCATCTTCCAATTTGGTGCTTTATATTTCTGGAGCGATGGTTCCGATCCATCTTAGCGAAATGGCCTACCCAACGCAACCTCCTTGGCTTGATCTCAGTCTCTTCTTCAGCCTCTTTAAAGAGGACCTTTAACTCTCTGTTAAGCCTCCACCACGTTTGGCGATTCAGAATGATTCATAGATTTTCCGGAAGACTTTCTGTTCAAAGCTTTAAAGGGTGAGCACATCAGTTTTTCCTTGAGTTATAGCATTCTGACGCATATGTTAAGTGAGGCGAACTAGTGTTTTGTACATCGGCGTTTTTGTAGATATAGGTAAACATATACTCTTAAAAGATTTGTGTAGGCCATAATATCTGTTGGCAAGAATTGTTCTACGCTTTAATTTATTCCTACACATTATTTTCAGAGTAAATTAGGGTGGCGAAGTATACAAAGTCTACGACCCACTCAAACTTAGCGAATCCAAAGATTCGGTGCCGATACCACTTACAATGGCACCCTACATACTGTTTACCGACCCCTTTCAAAACCCAATTCCGCAAGGTCAGCCTTAATACAATCTCTCTATCTACGTCTTTCTTGATCTACCCCTCAGACGGCCACCCGTCAGTCCAGGAATAAACATAATAAATGAGTACGTAAATATAATTAAGTTAAATATTAAATCTGCACTTCACCAATTTTAAAAACATATATTCTACTTTTCTCGTCCTCTCACTTTCCTGGTCTCACAAGCGGTCAATTACAAAAACTCTGAAGAAGGGTATTGATTAAAACTTTAATTAATTTTTTTTTATTTATTTATGTCTAAAGTCCCACCAAAATCCCACCGAGGTCCTGAATAACTTATTTATTTTTTTCTGTTTAAATTGTATGTAGGTATAACCCAATAAACCAAATCAAATAGAGGCAGGTTGGGTTGAACATGAGCTCACTTGTTGTAAGTGCAGTCTTAAAAGCACCGTTTAACTACATACTAGGCGGATGCATCAGGAAGATTCATATCGAGCATTAACTTAACGAGTCCATAATCCGATTTTGTGATCTCCATCATTTTCTAATGGCTCATAAAGTTCCCTTAATTGGTATTGCTTCCGATGTAGTACTCAGATACAGGATGCCGTGTGCGCTTAACAAGAGAGCAGTGGATGGATTTTTTAGGATATCTTATTGGAAACCTACTGGGCCATTGAGCTATTTAAAAATAATTCTTGTTTATAAATATAGTCCCCCTAAGCCAAATTCGAAATTTTAAATATTAAACTTAAACTTAAGTTTAAAGTTCCCAAAAAATTGATATAATCAGCTCTGTTTTACACCATAAAATTTTAATATTGTAATTGAGCATAATTAAATCATCTTTCCTCTGTATAAAAAAAAAATTATAAATTCGTAGGAGTTAGAATTTTAAAAGAGTGGGCTTAATTTCTCCCTCCCTCCCCCAATTGAATTCACAATTCACTATTTATTTTAAGTCATGGACATTTAAATAAAGACAAATAACCCCAAAACGATATTTATTTACTTTTAGTGTATTGATAGTTGCCCTCATAGTATGTCTGGAAGGATATGGTCCGAGTGACGGTCAAGAATATAAAAAAAATAGTTGTAGCTATATATTTAATGCCTACGTTTGGATCTACATTGCAGAGCCCTGATGCAGACCTACAATGTGGCCGAAACGGCGGCATTAAGTAAATAGTTGCAACTATTTTATTTTATTCTTGACACCCGGGACTTCTCTTTTCTGAATTTTATTTACATTTAAATACATTAAAAATTTTGATTAATTATTTTATTTATTTATTATATTAGAAAATGTGACTAATTATCTATCCAAACAAAAATCAGAAACACATTTCTCTAACTTTGGTGAAGGATAAGGACAGTTCGTGAAACATGTAAATGTTCATTCGTTTCTTCAGAAAAGTTGACTCGTTTGTCTTTGTTGAACATAAAAACAATACTCTAGTCTACGATTACCAATGATAAATCAAAATACCTGATGTGGGCAACACATGACTTCCTTGTACGCCTATTAAATTATAAATCCGTGATTCCATAAGTGATACTGAATTTGGTTACTAGTTTCCGAAGATTGATACTCGGCTTCCCGACATCCATCTATTGACAAAAACACACACTCTTGTTACTGGAGGCCTCATTCCGTTATTATAAGTCGTTTTCCTTCAGTAGGTAACTAGTTTCCAAGATATTTCTCCATGTTCCTTGGCAACAATAAAACTGTCAATATCACGAGATAAAGCATTGCAAATCGACAGTTTCGACATTTTAAGCGGAAAAACCCACTTAACTATTATCTTATTCTCATGGTGCAGACTTGTTGATCTCACAAATGCGGAGGAAAACCAGTATATTACACTCAATTTTAAAACTTAAAACAAGTAATAAAAATGTTTAATTGGATTGGAAACCAAATTGCGTTTTTTTACCTTTATGGCCGAAACATATGATTTCTCTTTTAATTTAACTATAATCTTTGATGTAAGCTTATTATGACCTTCAAGTAACTTATGACCCTTTTCAGCTCACAAATTTTAACCAAAATCTAGTAAATACATTTATATCGATATAAAGTCCTATTTACCAAATTTGAGACGTTTTACATTATATTTTAATATAATTTTTGATAAAGTCTAATATGACCTTCAAGTAAAGTACCGCTTCCGGTTTTCAAATTTAGACCAAAATCTAGTATGTTATTTAAATCAATATATAAATTATAAATACTAAATTTGAGAAGTTTTGTATAGTTTTTTAATAAAATTATTGATGGAAATCAATTATGACCTTTAAGTACCACTTCCGGTAATCAAGCAGTGACTAAAAAGGGAGGTTCGCAACTAGATTTTACAACAATCCTATATACAAAATTACAACTTTCTATAGCTTACCGTTTTTGAGTTATGCGAGATACGAACGTATGTACAGACGCCACGACGAAACTAGTCAAAATGGATTCAGGGATGGTCAAAATGGATATTTACTTCGATATCTGAAAACCGAAAATTTTCGCGATTACAATACTTCCTTCATTTACTTCGTACAAGGAAGTAAAAAGATCTTTCTTCGATGCAGCAGAATAGCATTCTGAAGTTGATCAAAAACAATAACTTGCTTCTCCTCGTTTTATCGTTGAAGAACACTATGTCAAAACACAGTTATTTTACTGTAAACAGTAAGCTGGGCCGCACTGAAGTATTTCAAGAGTTTTTCAGCAGTTCACAATTTTATCAACGCTAGAAAACTAGGGGGGCGAATTTAGGCGACGGGATGGATTTCGGGCACCTTACTTTGACTTTTAAAAGCAGAAGTATCAATTCGTAGTTTCGTAACTTTTTGGCTCATTGTTAGCCTATGGAGCAAAGTCAAAAATAGTTGCCGTCCCTTTACATAATTTACTCCAAACTAAACGTTTTATGAAATCGGTAAATTGACAACAAATAAAATTCTGAGGTCTGTGCCGAATTGTTTTTTTAAGTGGTGAAATACACAAGGAAAATAGCCTCGGTCGGAGTAAACAAGAAAATTGACATTCCATGACAATGACAGTTCCCTCTGAATACAAAAGCCTTCCCCTCCATCGTCCCGAGTATTGAGTCAGAACTCTGATGTCTTCGGACAATATCTCCCTTCTTTATTTATGTGAGGAATGGATTCAAAGCTCATCGCACTGTTTTATGTCTAATTCTTTTATTTATTTATCTGTATAATACAAAATATTTTAAATTTATTATGTAACAAAAAAAATCATTCCTCCAGTTAATCACGTAAATCACTAATTACTTTACTTTTATTTGCTCATTTGTCGAATCAATAAAGTTTTAACAAATTAATGAGTACCTTATAACTTTGAAAGTTTATTGACTTACTGTGCCTAAAATATTATCTGGACAACATCAATGTATCGCTTATTTGCTGCAACAACACCATTGCTCGAATATCATGAATTTTGAGTCTATACCACAGGGAAAATTACAGTGGTATTTACAATGAGGAATAAAAAAATTATTACATTTTTGTGGTGTAGTTATTGGTGTAAATTTAGATATATTAATTTACTATGGTACTCGACGTATACTATATTATTACTTTGTTCAAATCGACTCTTTATTTTTATTTATTTTTTTAAACTAGGTACTCACACATTACCATGATTCATAAACCAAACAAAGACACAGCTACTTCATCATCATACAGACCTTTCAGCCTGCTCCCGATTTGTTCAAAAATTTTTGACCGGCCTTAGCAGGAGTACCTCAGGGATCAGTACTAGCTCCGCTGTTCTACATCATATATGCACATGATATTCCAAACAGCACCGAAACTCTGATAGCGACGTATGCAGGCGATACAACAATTCTAACAAAACATCACAATCCAGCATACGCCTCATAGACTTTACAACATCACCTAACAAAACTTCATGATTGGTGCAAACTTTGGAAAATTCGACTTAATCAAGACAAATCTCAACATATCACTTTTACTCTCCGACAAGAAACCTGCCCTCCGAATATACCTCGACAATGTATTAATTCCGCAGACAGACAAAATTCGATACCTTGGGCTGACATTTGACAGAAGAATGACATGGGGCCCACACATCAAGAATAAACAAAAAACGCTAAACCAAAGACTTAAACTGTTATACTCACTTCTTTCAAAACGTTCAAAATTGAAACTTAGACATAAATTGGACACTTACACTTACTTACTCAAGCCCATCTGGACCTACGCTTCACAGATATGCGGGACAGCCAAAAAAACACAGTACAAAAACTCCAAATTTTTCAGTCAAAAACTTTTAGGACTGTCACCAAAGGTCCTTGGTACATCAGCAACTTTACGTTACATCCAGACCTCAATATGCCTACAGTTAACGAACACATACGGACCCAGTACAAACGATTTCACGATAACTTACACGGACATCCTAACACACTCATACAAGATATGGCGACAACTTACATGCCTGACAACACTCGCAGAAGGCTGAAAAGGAGCTGGATGAGGGATCTCCTAGCCTAATTATATCCGATTATCATGACAGGAAGAGGTGCCGCTGGGTACTACTCATTCTCATACCTTTCATGCCACGTTTACATGTTCTTAGCCAGCACATTCACTGGTTGTCACAGGTGAATTTAAAAATAAAGTTTAAAAAAAAAAAAAAAAGTTCTCATATAATTAATGCTATTTAATTGTAATTTATAATACTTTTTCTAACGTAAAACAAAAGTTTTTGTATATTTTAATAAATAAACAGCAAATTTTGAGCTTTCCAACCTATGTATAAATATAAATATATTTGACGGAAAGTCAAAAGCAAAGTGGTGTTCCATATTACCTCCTCTTCTCCCAACTATACTTATCTCGCAAAGTATTAAAATGTGCTCAAGAATATATAAAATTTAGAAATATAATTACGCTTAGATAATTTCCAAGTATTTATAGATTTGAATCATTTATATATATATATATATATATATATATATATATATATATATATATATATATATATATATATATATATATATATAATAATTTTAATATATAGAATAATTATAATATGTATATATAAATATGTATTTTTTTTTTTATAAAAAATTGTTTCTCGTTTCTAAGTATTTTTCCTCATCATGCTCTAAATAAACAAATTAATTGTATTTTAGATTAACTATTTCCCACCTCAAGTTTATTATAAATATAAAAGTATGTATTCCCTTTCTTTCAAAAACTAGAGACATTTCTGCAAAACTGTCATTTTTCTCGTATTTAAATGACTGGCATTATCCTGATTCAACTCTGAAACCATACGCCGCAAAATCACTATTGGCCTCTGTTATTGAAATTAAAATTGGAAAGATTATTTATGTCTTATAATAGGTTGATAAGTATGCTATGTGTGTGGTGCATGGCTTGAAAATAACCAAGCGCAATTTATATATTCACCTAATGACCGGTAACAAATTAAAAAAATCAAAATAATAAGGGAAGTAGTGGTAATATTCATAATACCTGCGGGTAATATGAAACCTCTGAATATCTTGCTGAGGAGCGGTAATATGGTTGTTGGTTTAGTTGTCATGGGACGTTACGAAGTTAAATTATTTTTTATCGATTCTTCAAAACTTTGAAAAAATAAGTTCAAACTGTTATTTTTGTTTTGTTCCAAAAGAAATTGTACGTATTCTTATTCTATATCAGTTAAAAGAAAGACATTGTAGCGATTTTCATTGGAGAATCGTTTCTTATGTCTCCCAATTTTTTTGGGGGACACATCAAATCCACAATGGCAATGTTTGATATATGGAACCCCATGGGTACAATATATCCAACCGGGTTCCAATATATCTCTATCCAAAACACATTCAAGAATCACTTCAGAAAAGCAAACATAAAAAAGGTTTAAGAGAAACGAAAACAAATGATGACATGATTTTCTTTACAAAAATAAAATAAATTAAAAAAAAAAAAAAAAGGGTACCATATCATCTGCACTACAAGTTGGAGGCATCAATTTGAATTTTTTGATAAAATTGAATTTTGCTCATTTGGTGGTTGGACGAGAACAAATTTGAAATCGATAGTATATGACTAATATATGCAGATTTGTTTAATAATTACCATAGCAACGCTATTTTTTTTTAAACTTGTTAATAACAAACAAAGTCACTGGAAAGTCAATAACAAAGCGGTATTCCATATTACCACCTCTTCTCCCAACTATACTTAAATCGAAAAATAATAAAATCAGCTCAAGATTATATAAAATTTAGAAATACAATTACGCTTAGATAATTTCCATGTATATAATTGAATCGTTTAGTAGATAAAATTATAAAAACAAGCCTAATAGGCTATATTTATTAGCTATTAATAAGGTATACAACTATTCCAGTAAGAATATGGAATTGGAATTTTCATTCGGTTCATATATTTTCTCTTTTGAAGTCAAATATTGTAATTCACCAAAACTGTATAAATCTTATCCGTTTTTATTTTTTTATTCTATGAATGAATCATTAAGAGTCTCATATATTGAAGAAGAAGAGGAAATCCCAGTCGACGAATTTTCTTATCGTAAGATGGAGACATTTCCCCGAAATAGCTTGAGAAGAAGGCCCTAGGAGGACTGGGTTGAGAAGAGCTTTCCATTTCCTAACTAATCCAATATCTTGGGGATGGATTGAAGAATATCAGAGGAAGGAGGGCTGTGGTCGAGGACAATTGGTCTCGATATTGCCCAGAGCCCGTCCTCTCGCCAGGAAAACAGGCTATATCTTCCTCCGGAATGGGCAGGAACAGTTTTTTCTCATTACGCTATATCGGTAATTCATCTGTTGTTTTGATCATCTCTTGTCGTAGGGATATCTATAAAGATAACAGATGTTGCTCAGCAAGTATTTCTCTCTGTAAAAAAAGAAAAAAAAAATACAAAAAGAAAAACACGTTTTGTCAATCATACTGCCTTCTTTATAAGTTTTATATTGTTTTCGTCAAATCAGCAACGATCTATCAGACAATATGAAAGTTTGTTAACTCTTTTTTATTTATTTATTCATATTGAATATGGTGCTCTTATAGGGTTCACTGTAACCATAAAAGGAGTTACTATAAATATATATTAATAAAGAGGTTTGATAAAGAGGTTGCAAAAGGGATTTTTAAATTTTTTATTAAGAAATATTCATACTAATATCCACCCCTGTATTTGAAAATCTCCTATAATCAGTTAATAACGGCGTTTAATGTCAAACACACTTTGGAAAAATAGGTGTACAATGTGACGTCACCTTGTTCCTCACCTTGTAAAACTCGTCCAAGGCAATATTGCTGACATCAGCATGATTGACAAACCTAATTTCTGATTGGGAGGGGGTCAGTAGTAGGTAGTAGCAGGATTTTTATTTTCTATAAATAAATTAGGATTTAAGGAGTCTTACTCTGTGCATAAATGAACTGTGAGACACTCTAAGTGGCATGCTGGATACAATAGAAAACAAATTTCGATTATTTAATAATTATATGATAGAATAGTCCTGGAGTCCGGGTGCAGAGATATAATTTATTAGCAACAAGTTTAAAGATTTGTGAGAGCTTCATGCAGCACTGGCAGCAAAGGAAAATTTGGTGAAAAAAATCTGTAGTTCTGAAATCTGATGCATTTATGTAAAAACTGTCTTAAACAACATACTGTTTGCGTCAGTTGAGTCATGTTTTGGATATTTTGGCAGATTTTAAGTAACTATTCCGAATTTTAAAACATATTACATACAAAACGCAGGAAAATTAATTTTATTAAAATTAATAATGACAAATTCTCACGTTAAATGCACTGGACACGAGTTACTGAGGAATAACTGAATAAAGTGCTTTTTTCTTAGCAGTTTTTCAAGATGGCGGAAAACGAACAAGGAGGACGTCGAGAACGTGGATTTTTCACAAGAGGGGCAATACATACGACATACCTATTAAAATTACACCACTTTTTTTGCATTCCAAAATGATATTTCTACTGAGGTAATATGCCAATTCCGGGGATAGAGATTGCTAATTTCTAGAGGCGTACTTGACCGAATTTAAAAGTTTGATACTCAGTAGACACAAAATTTGATGCCCTACAACTTTTTTCTAATTAGTTTTTCTCTTAGAGAACTCATTTCCAAGCTACAGACTCATAAATAGTAATCTATCTCAGTTTTTGACAAAGTTGGACAAAATCGCCGTTTTATGATCGTGGTTTTATACCACATTACTAAAATAATTATTTTATTGTGATACTTATTCAATGCATAACTTAAATTTTTTTAATTTGTTATACATTATTCGATAGAATGAACCGTTTAGGAATTATAGATGAAAAAACAAATCAAATTACAAAAATTTCAATGTTTTTTGGCTGCCAAAAGTTCTCCCAAGGCCACTCCTGTTAGCATTTTTGTTTGCAACTTGCAACCATACACACACATATAATATACAATTTTTAAAAATAAAAGCTTTTACCCCACCTATTGCACCGTGGAAACCCTCTACTAACTGGTCTAGTCATAAGGGAATTTTTTTGTTTTTGTTTAGGTGATTCTGTTTTGGTGCACTGTAAAACTCTGAGGATTAATATTAGACGATATGGTTGCTATAGGGGACGAATAATAAAATATGCCTGAGACAAAGTCGATATCTTTCACTGGTCCTCAAAGGCTAATGGCAATTATCCTGAACCATAGCCAGGGGCCGCGAACTAGTGGTGGAATCCAAAGGCTTTTTGCCGACCCAATCTTCTTCCCCTATTGCCTCGACCGCTGAGTGTGGTAGGAGAGCATAGTTCACATAGTTGCCAGTATTTAGAGTTTGCCTGTAGGTCGATATCCCGCCTCCCTCTGAATACCCTCTGGATTCACTTCTATAAAATTCCTTCATCTCCACACCCACATTTATGAGTATGGATCCTTTGTTCTAACTGCAATAACGTATTGTCGTAATCAAACATAAAAATAAATTGATTAATTATATTCATTCCTTCAAAAAATAATGTAATTACTACCCATAATTACGTAATTTAAAAAAATATCAGTATGCCTACACGAAAAAAAAAATAACTCATTAGAGACATTTTTTATTTTCTTGCTGGTCAGGTCAGGACTTTTATTTCGATATGGATTTTATTTGAAGGAAAACACTTTTTTCATTATTTTTTTTTTTTAAATATCTCGTTTTCCTATATTTGTCTGTACATTTATATTTTATGTGTCCGAAATTTTGCGTATTTTGATTATTCTAGTGACCTTGTGTCTTACAATAAATTATATCTTTATTTACCTATATTTCAATCCAGAGAAAGACAAAATAAATCGTAAAGGACAATGTACGTCTTTGACAACAAATGAATAAGGCGGTCAAAAAAGTGGATCACAAAAAGTAAAAACTATTTATCAGGAATAGTTTTTACTATTTGTGATCCACTTTTTTGACCGCCTCCCGGGGCATCTCATTCGTTCATAAAGTTCTACGGTCAACTATTGATTATTCAATCTATTTGTTTTTTTCACACATGCTTATATATTAGAATCTGTTAATCCAAATGGATGTGGCAAAGCTTTCAATATGAATGAGATAGTTTACATTTTATGATAGAATCTGTATCTCGCCTAAGTTTTAGACTAGCAAATTCCGTTTGACGTATTTTACCAAATATTTACATACAGGTATAGTGCATGTCATCCAATCCCTTTAAGTACTTTACCTGCTAGGACCAGAAGTTATCGGAAGTTTCTATATGTTCCATTGGGGAAAGTTATTATATTCCGTAGGCTATTCGACGAGGCGTCGACCCGAATACGAGGCACCGCTTTGTGCCTCAACCTCTTGCATTGTCCAGGAGTGACGCCGAGACAATATTGGTGACTTGAACTGTTGACAGTTAGTACGGTTACCTGCCTACTCCAAACAGCAATCAGCTCCTCTATTATCGCCGCTAACGAGTTGGCCGTGGTGTGGGGTGCCTGCACTCCCTCAATCTTCTTCCCCCCCCCTCCTCAAAGGTATATTACGGTAATGGAAACTGGCCACGGTAAATTTTCTTATCCCCTCTCTTCTATTACAGCTTCCACTCGAGTAGCTTCCTATTACCTCAATGAAATGTTAACTGCCACTTAGCCTCAATCACTTATCTCTTTTCATCTTTGACCCTCAAATGCGCGTTTGTGTGTGTGTATATACCTATACCTATATAGATATATGCCTATGTATATGTATTTATATATAAATATATAAACAAAAATATATAAACCGTCTTCATCACATAAGTCTGTTTGTATAATATTGAACCGTTTGAGATATTATTTTGTGTTTCCATGTTCTGTCAGTAGTTGCGTTTATATATATATATATATATATATATATATATATATATATATATATATATATATATACACATATTATTTGGTTTCGTTATCAGACTATTTTTTGGATCTTCGTGATGACAATCACGTACGCAAGCTAATAGAAAGATCTTTTCACGCAATTTAAATATTCCCTATTGATATACACAGCTTAAAGTTTATTTTTAACGTTTTCTTCTTAAGATTTTTCAGAAAGATTCCTATAAAAAAAAAAAAAAAAAAAAAAAAAAAAAAAAAAAAAAATCTTTAGCTCTATGAAAAACCAATAAATAATTAATCAGTCAGCATTTCAAGGAATCATTTCATCATTTTAAGCTTCATCAGGGCACACATAGATAAGATCATATAAACACACATCATATAGACAGCACATCTCACATCAACACTTTAAAAAAGACTGACCGGTTAGAAATAGCGCATCAGTCCAAGACAGTTCAACATATTAAAAGAGACAGAAATTAATGGGACATTTCAAAACAGAGCCTTAAATCTCTCAAATATTATTAAAAAATAACCAATCAACGATTCGCCAATTCAGTCATCATTTGCTCAGATTTTTTTTTTCAGAACATTTTAAAAAATATAGAGAAAAAAAGCAGAAGAAATTATTAATGGATATAATTATTAATAAATATGGTTTATTTGCTATCTTGCCGATGTTTTTAAGCCTTCAACTCCTGTACTTTTTATGATTCGCTTCTTGACAGGTTAAGATAACAACACTTGCAAGATAGCAAGACAACTATATTTACTGCACCTAATATATTTTTGAAATGTGAAAATGCTTGTAAAATAACAATTCCGATATCATTTCGACCATATTGAATATACCAGTAATTAAAAATAAAAAGTCTAAATTACATAACATTTTTAATTGGTAACATGTGGTTTTAATTTTTTTTCACAGTGGTAGAGGTTGTATCGTACTAAAATAACATGATAAAATTTGAACGATCAAATGCGATCAATCTGTGTAATATAGAACTGAAGATCTGAAGACCTATTTTTAAACATTACAAATATTTTTAGGCCATTGATATAGGCACAAGCCCAAAATATGCTTCAAGTTTTCTTATTTGTCATTTATAACTTTTGTACACAGGATAAATTTCGAAAAAAAAAAAATAGTATATTGTTAACTTAATTTTTTTTCTTCAAACAATAATTTTTTATAAATCTTATAAACGTAGTAAGTACACGAGAAAGGCAATTATGTTTGTAGAAAGCTCTACAGAGAAGGATATTAGTTCATTCCTTCTCCTTTGGATGGCCCTGCACCTAATAAACTGTTTTATTTAAAACAAAGTGAAGAAAGAAGTTAAAAAAAAAAAATTTCAAATCCCCAGACACACCCTGTATATAATTTTTTCGCTCTCATCAGTAAAAGACATTCCATGGTCATAAATAAAAAAAATCGTTTTTCGTTTATCGTCTTTTATTCAAGAGTTATAGAATTTTGGCCACTAAATCGACAATTTTTCTCACAGTGCGCCGTTTGAAACTTTATTCTTCCCATTGAACCAAAGTTCAACGGAGTTTAAAAATGACAGTCATATAAGTTGAGAAAAAAAAAGTTGAAAAAAGCGTTCATTGAAAACATTTATATTTCTATTGCTTTTCCTTGGTAAAATCAGTAATTGGCTAATTAGCGCATGCCAATAACATCGAGAAAAGGAAAAAAAAAAACTGTTTCTCTTTTGGACCATTAGTAACTTTCATTAGCTTAAGTGCTGTTGGTACGTTTTCATTAGCTTTGTACCTAAAAGCACCAAAAATATATTTCCTTGGATGCTAACTGCCACCCTTTGAATAGACTGCTGCAGTTTTTCTGTGAGAAGACATCGCCTTTTGAAGTAATTCTTTCAAGGGGAAAATGATCAATTGATTAATTACTTCGAAGGAATGTATTGACATCAATGGTATGAGTTAAGGAGCGCAAATGTCTTAAGAGTCAAATTATTCTTAATGATTTTCATTTGGTGCGATAAAAAACTCATTTTGATTTCATTTTTTATTAACAATATTAAAGGATATAGTCAAGCATTTAATAATGTTGAAATCGAATATTTTTGTTATAAGGACCTATCTAAGGACCTCTATTTTTGCCAAAACTAGTATTATTTGTAGAGCGTTACAATATATGTGTAAATTTTTTTTGTTGTCCTCTTTCGTTAATTTATTATTTTAAGTATTCACCGATACAATGCATTGCTCAAATACTTTCCTCCAGCATAACCTGTAAACAAAAATTAAATAATTGGGATTAATAAAATCTTCCAGCCTACGTTTTAAGTTTACTAGTTGATACTTCTAATAATCCAGTCCTACGACTTCCCACGCCAACTTTAATCGTCGCTAAGCTGTAATCTAAATTGTGTTCACTGTTACACACCAGGCAATGTTATTTTATGAGAAAGATCTCATAACAAATGCTATTGAATGCGCTTTCGTATTTAAAGTTTTTTTTTTTGTTATGTTTGCTGGTCTTAGTGATTTTTATTAACGTTTGTTACTAAAATGATTAAAGTACTTCTAGTTTGTCATTTTTGACTTTATTTTATATCTATCAAACGTAACCATAGCTCATTTTTTTTCTCACTTCCTCTTCTTCTCTCTTTTTCACAAACTCCAGCCCTTTCTTCATTATTCAATGTATCAATCTCCGAGGAATTTTCACGGTCCATCCTTTATCACTCCTCTCAGGCCATTGTATCTGCTGGTTGTGCCAATTGGAACAGGTCAGAAACTAATTAGCACGAAATAAACAAAGTTCATAATAAATTATAATTGCCAGACGTTCTACAAGCAATGGCGTTGTTGTTCTTTTTTTAATATTTTTTTTAAGTGCATTATTAATCTAACTTTGTCTTTAGATTGTTTTAGTTTTTTTTCTCATTTGTCAAATACTAATTCAAACAATCTGATAATTTTTAGTGTTTATCTTAAAAATTCAATTAGCGTTTAACAGCTTATGTTTAATTTTTTATTCTTCCCTTTCATGCAATTGTCTCTGAAGCAATAAAAAATATTGTCTTTGTTCGATCTGAACTTTACACTGTTGCCTTGGTCCTGTTTTTAGAATCTTCCTCTTATTAAAGTTCGACTCGTAATCATACCTGTTTTCTTTCATGAGATTCGAGACATCTCTAATTGAAAATTCTATTATAAAGTACCTTGCATATACCTTGTATATACTTTCTTTGTTGAACTAGGGTACTGGTGAGACAGAGAAGAGTGGGATAGTATTATATCATAATTAGAATATTTTGTGAGATAAAAAGTTATAACAATGTCTGTATCAGTACTTGGTGAAGTGAATAAAACTGAGTGCGTACTCATTCCTCAAAAAACTGAGCAAGAATTCTAATTTGGGGTGTACAAATAAAAGTTACACAATGAAATACTTAAATATTATATTATTATTTATTTAAAACCGATTCTCGTTCAAAACTAATTTTCTTCATTATTATTTTAATTATTATTTTACTGAGTGTAAGGAGCACGTCCTCCGCAAGTATAGGCTGATTATTCATTCGGAGTACCTGCTCAGCTTTTTTAGTGAATACAAGGTGAGAATGCGTGCTATGTGAGCAGGTTATCAGTAAAATACCGATCTACTGTTTCGTAGACTGAAAATTTTACTGAGTGTGCTTCCATAGCATGCATTCCCATGTTTTATGTACTTTGAAAGGTGAGCAGGTACTCCGAATCAATAATCAGTCTAGAATTGTAAATAATAATAAAGAAAATAATTTTTGAACTATTTTTGAATTATTAAATAAATAATAATAGACTATTTAAGTGTTTCATACTAAGCACCTGCTTAGTTTTTTTGCGGAATGAGTACGTGCTCAGTTTTATTCACTTCACCTATTGTCTTTACAGGTGAGGAGGCTTAGTAATGCCCTTAAGGCCTGTGTAATTTCTTTTTTATACATATTGCTTTAGTTTTGTTCACTGAAGAAAGAGAGTCACATTTTTTTCCGTAATGGAATTATATACATCAATATTTTCATATCGTTGGTAGAATAAGATGGTACTAAGAAACAGCCGGAAATGTGGATGGTCAGTTTGTTAGAAGCGTTTGAAAAATATCCATGTACTGAAGAAAACCGAAGATTCTAACTTTAAAACCCGATTTTCTCGAAATGCATTACACAGGCCAACAAAAAAAATATTTTTTGAAAAAATTTTTAACTTTAGTAGTTGACCTTTATAGATTTTTATGTGCTGAATCTAAATCTGGCCTTAGTTTTTTTGTATGACCCATAGTTTTTCGTAGGTTTCAGGCTCATCAAACATCCTAACTTTTTAAGCTTCTCTAACATGTTAGCTACAATAGAAACATACTCTGGGTCTTTTTCATTTCCCAAGAACTTTGTAACCACTTGCTTGAATGATACCCATGCTTCTTTCTCATTTAAGGTCATTGTGGATTCAAAGTTAACATCAAACATCATTTTTCTAATGTCAGGTCCGACAAAGAAGCCTTCTTTTAGTTTAGCTACTGAAAGGCGTGGAAACTTTTGGCAGAGATACTTGAAACATGGTCCATCTTTAGGCAAAGCCTTTAAAAATTGTTTCATGAGGCCTAACTTAGGGCCTAATTGTTTCATGAGACCTAAGACTGAAAGCTGTTCAATTCTTTAAAAATCGTTTAATAAATTTAACTATAAAATGTGAAAAAATTGTGGGTGATACAGCTTTTTTAATATCATATTTGGATTCAGCACCCTAAAACTATAGGAATAAGGTATTTTAAGTACAAAAGTTTTTTCATACGAATTTTATTTTTCGTTTGTTATTTTTTTATGTAGGTACTAAAAAAGGAAAAAAATAAATATATTTTGATAAAATATGAAATATTTTGACGAGGTATTATAGAAAAGGTACACTGATGTCGAATATTCGTACACTGATGTAGGCCATCTTCTGGTTCACTATATAGAAATAAGGCAAACTAATAAAAAATAACCTAAAATAAATTTTTGAATAGTTAAAAAAATATACGTATATAACAAAGATTTTGTTCATACGAAAGTATTAATGACAAGTATAGTACAAAGAAAAAAAGTAAATCGAGAAAATTTAATTATATAAATTAATTGAAGATTATGTTATAATATCGGAATTATTACTAAAACAATTAAAAAGGATAAACTGGATAAATGAATAAAGATGGAGTAGAAAGCATTAAAATATAACTAATATGAAAAAAAAAATATGGGATAATTCTTAAGATTTTCTAACATAGAGTTATGTGACTTTATTTTTATTTCTGAACGTGTCTTTGGAGGAGAGAGCCCTCATGAAAATAGACTTCTACTCAGCATAAGTACGTAAAGCAATGTGCACAATATTTTTATTGTTTCGTTATCCTAATGGTCTAGTATTTTCAGTTATATGCTTCAAAAGCAACTAAAGAGTTTTTGAGATAATCTTGGGGTTCAGGGTCAACCTAAAAGCGTAGGCACACAAGAAATTTTCGTTTAAGAAAAAAAAAAGGGAAAAACATATTTTTCTATATCGTTAGGCGGAGACCAGCAGCTTGGAAAATACGTCACCAGAAACCCTCAGAAGAAGAAAAAAAAAAAACTGCTCGGGAAAGGAAAATTCTAGATTATTGCCTGAGGAGGACCCGTATGTGGATGGTAAAGGGCGTGTGATGGCAAGAAGCCGGAGTTGAGTTGATGAGGTACTGTTTGATCTCATGACTCCGTCCCCCTTCTGGAAATCTTCCCTCCAGGATTGACGAACCTAAATTTACTTTTGCGGTCTTCTTCCTTCTAAGAGTCTTCCAAGGGTGCCTTTGGCTTCAAATCCGAGGGAAAATATAATGAAAGTTATTTGGGAGTTATTAAAGCGTATAATCTTAAAAGGCTCTTTTATCCGGTTTAAGGTTCTCATTCTAGTTTAAAGTCTTCTTTTCTTTTTTTTCTTTTTTTTTCTGCCCTGCTAGAGTACGGTAAACGTTAGCTTTTTCTTTTTACGTAAAATGTTCTATTTTTATTTGTAAGTGATTAAATTAACCAGAAATAAATCACTTAAAAAAGTGAGGCGCGATAGCTCGCATGTAGAATTTTCTCCCACATTCGAAGTTTTTACTTTTTGCAAACACATATAAATTTCTATGGATTAAATAAAATTATTTTTATATTTTTTAAGGATAAAGGACTAAGTAAAAGCAAAATAGAGTTTTAAAAAAATGTAACATTAAATTAAAATGTTACTAAAATATGACTCCTGCAAGCAAATCTAAGCGTATTTTACATCGGGTAAATATACCATCAATATTTTCCTTTCTTATAGAATATTTTGTCCTTATATATATTTTTTACAGAGAAAGACAAATATTACATAATTATTTATTTATAAGAAAATAAAAATAAAATAAAATGAAATTTGAAGAAAAGTTTGAACATATCTTGATTTAAAAATTTGCTGTCAGAAATGTGGAAGAAAAGATAATAAAACTACAAAAGCTGTCCATTTAGGAGTTTATGTACTTATGATAAATCCACATAAGTATGTACGCATCTGACGTTATTTTTGAGACCACAGACATACTACAATATGGCGATAGTATATTAAAATATTCTATAAATGAATATAACAATGGAACAAAAAAACAAAATAAGCAGGAATATGTAATTTGCATTTGTTCAAGAATTGGCCTTCAGATTAAATTTCACATCCAAGGCTGTGAAAGTGTGTTCCGCTTGAACTCGCTATGAAAGAAACTCTCATAATTTGTGGAAGCACTTGTTAAACATTATCTATTGTTTCTAACAACGCACTAAATTTTTATATGGGTGTGCAAACGTCTTCCCCTCTTCCTTGCCTTCAGCTAGAGAAGAACTCAAGTTGCTCCTTTTTGTTCTTGTTTCAGCGGACAGCGAAATATTTAAAGGCGTAAGATATAATCTCAAGCAGTGATTTCTTCCGGGTTAATGGCTTTTATCATATCTATTTTTTTTTTTTATTTCATGATTCGAAATTTCTTTTTTTTCATAGTTTGAAATTTATTTTGATGAATATTACGTTAAACCCTTGGACAAGACTGAACAGACAAGTAACATTTCTTCGATATGCGCTTCATTTACTAGATAATTTACTTCACTTAACTCCATTTGCCAGATCAATTCACTATAAAAAAATACAGCTACCTGCTCGCATACTATTTATAGAATCTATTAATTTATTTTATTTTCCACCCTCCTTTGCCATTTCAACAAAAAATGTTGTAAAAGAACTTGATAACTAGTGCTGTTTCTTGATCAGTGGCAGAGGCGGATCCTGGAATTTTTTGAGGGGGGAGGGCACATCTATGTACGAGGTCCTTCCGTCCAATCCTCCTCCTCCTCGAAACATTAACTGTTTTGTTCACATTTTATAATCCACATTAATCAAGCAAAATTAAATTATTATATCAGTAAAAGCCGTTAACAGAAAATAATGTTCAAGAATTTTTTTTGCCATCCATGTGGAAGGGGTGTCCCCCTTCTAGATCCGCTAGTGACCAACAAGGATTATACTGAAATGCTGTTTTCCCATAGCCTTTTAAAGTTCAGGTGCCCACTTTTAAAAGAATGGATGCTCCAGAATAGTCAACCCACGGCTGATTTTTTTTCTCAATCATAGACGGACTCGAACCTTTGCCGAAAGCAGTCCGTATTTTTGCCGCTCAGCTACCACACATAGACATAATTAGACCTAGTTCACAAATCTAAAAAAAAAGAAGTGTATTATTGTAGATCAGCTGACCAAATATAATCTTTCTCATCTGTATTAACTTCATTTTCCTTCAATGCATGTTGAACTGTTTTGAAGTGGTATAATATCTCTGTTTGGTGAGACTGTTGATACAAGATGTGCTTCCTCGGGCCTCATATTCTTTATTCGCGATGATGCCTTTATTGATAAAACGTTAGCTGATTAATTGTTTACTAAATTTTGAGGGACATAAGGCCTTGTGCTGGACATTTTAACAAAGTCCACTAATATTCAGCCATGAAGAGAATTTATGTGCCTTCCATTCTAGACAAGTGCTCTTACCTCTAGATTATCTAAGTGCCTTAGTATGGCTGGCTATTACTCATTATTAATTAATGATGTGACCTGATATATTCCAAAAAATGAGGAGAAATTATTAGAATAGATTATTTTTTGTAATAGTTTTACAATTTATGTTGGTAATTGAATTATTGTTATGAATATATTTACACCAGTAGATAGAAATACAAATGTATAAATTATATTAAGATAAAGAAATTGAATAGTTTTTAGAAATATATTTTCAATGGTAAACATTGTTTTCTACGGAATTTCCTGATCTTATTTTATTTTTAAATCTTAATAAAGAAGAAAATAATAAAAATACAAAACGGCCAGGCATAAATGCAAGATGGAGATGCGGCCGAGGATGAGATGAAGAGACAGGGATTATTGCGGAACTCATAAAGCAGTATCCACTCGGCGTGACTCGAACTTGAACAAGCCATCTTTATTGCAGCTTCTGCTAACTACATCACAGCTTTATTCGTCCCGCTGACAACCGCCAGTTATGGCCTCTGTGTTTGCCGACCGCATTCAGAAACTTTATGACGTTTAAAACATTTATAGTTTTCGAACAATACAGCTTTCTTCGGCAAAGAGTCCAATAACGATTGGGTTTATAGGGTAAAATGGTTGCTATTCCCCGTAAAACATGACCTACTAGTAGTTAATATTAGCCTTGGACATGGTTAGTAGTATTATAAATAAATGTATGTATATGTTTAAAATATGAATTTACGTAGAAATAGAGTGAGTAGAAATATATAGATATATATAAACTCGTTATTATACATTAATCCTGTTGCCATTTTATCTTTACAATAAAGGATATGGTAAATCTAAATCTAAGAAGATAATGTCTTAACCCAGTAACCCAGTGGCGCACCTTCAATGGTGTTGCCGGGAATCAAAGCGCTGGGATAATGAAAAAACTACTGGAAATATCAAAGGTAAGATTTTATAACAAAAGTTCCGTTTTTATCAAGATTACCTAAAAAAAAAAAAATCGTTAAATGAATAGTTAAAATAGTTAAATAAACTATGAAAGATGGATGTAACTTAAGAAGCAATAACACAGGAATACGCTGGTACAGGGAATCTTATGGCCTGATACTTTTATCACACCGCGTTAGTTCCTTTGTTAGCTTTTGTACATTATAAAACGGAGTAAGCTGAAAAAAACACAGGAATAACGCGTCACTTCGCTCTCATCAACACTACTACTTTCCCCCTTCGTCCCTCCTCTAACACAGCTGTTTCCAAACTACTCCCGGAGGGTTTTTTATTTCGCTTTTATATAGAGCGGGTATTGAAGTTGAGTCTACAATTTGTATTTTCCCTACAATCTCACTTCTTTTTCGCAGTTCTCACCCAGACGGCAAAAATCCAGTTACACCATTGTCTCTACCCCTCCTCCCCTGTAGATTTTGAATTATTCTCATTTAGATCCGTTATTCTTTATTGTATTATTATTATTATTTAAGACTGTTCAGATTTTTTTCTACATTTATGATTAAATAATGCATTTATTAGGTAATTAAATCACATTACGCTATAATAAAAATTAAAAATCAACCTCGCTCTCATTGTTTTATTTTCATTTGGCATATTTTCTTAAAAGTATGTTTAATAAAAGTACGATGGAATGTGCAATATATAATCAATGTGTTAAAAATAAAATAAAAATCAAAGTTAGACTTAATTTTTTTTAATATTATCTTATTAAAATTATTTAATATTAAATTATTTAAATATTAAATTTTATTAAAATTATTTAATATTATCTTTAAAAAACAATTGAAATTTGGGAGGATATTTAACTCTAATTGTTTTATTTTCATTCAGCATATTTTTTTGAATTTTGCTCTTTTTTTATATATATATTCATTGTATCCTTTATAGATTTAATTGTTTTCATGAATTCATATGTTTTTCGATTTCTTTTCCTAATGATTTTGTTTGAATTATGAAATTTTAATAATAAACTAGGTATATTATTATATAATATTTTTTGTTGTCATTTCTAATGCAATTCATTCACTATTTTCGTACCTGATATGTATGCTACACATATTTCTTATAATTACTAACCATATCGTATATTTATTTTAATAAAAAGGATATTAATAAAGATTTTTTTTCAGGTAAGTTCCCGCTCGAAAACCACTTTGTAAATGGAAGTAAGGCATGTTTTTATCTTATTACTAAATTCTTCAGTTACTAATTAGCATGTTTCTTTATTTCTATAAATAGAATACTTTTATAAACCATCTTCTATAACAGCTTGGCTTGTTTTGATTGTATAATATTTATTTATTTTGTCTGTATCATTCTAAATTATAGTACATTACCATTTATAAAAATATCATATTCGGACGAGTTTAATTTTAGAATTAAATTTTATATATTTGAGTATTTAGTTTCACGATAGATTTTTCTGCATGTGAGAGAAAATGAAATTAATTATTTTAATCTTAAGTAGGTTATCTGTATGCCCAGGCGGCTCATCCTATTCTAGCCCTGTTCCGTATCAATTAATTAATCAAATTGGAATAATTTCCTATTGATATACCTTATTATTTTAGGGATTTGCATCTATTATATTAAATAATTTCTTACTTTTACAACCCTCGGGGACATTTAACATAATATACTGAAGGTATAATATAAAAATATTATTCTTTTTTATTTTTATTAATTGAAGACATGAGTGGATGAAGGTATTATGTAACAAATGTAAAATTTTGAGATAATGGCAAATAACATTTTTTTTAATATAATTTTTGAAGGACTTATCCAAGGATCTATCCAATCCACTGTGAAATAATGAGATTAAAAAAAGAATCTAGGTTTGTTCATGGTACATGGCGAAGATAAGCATTCAAAACCTTCATTCGTAAGAAAAAAAAAAATTTCTAATGATTTGTTCATCCACTCATTTCTTCAATTGTTAATTGAGTTGAGGCGTTGTTTCGAAACCATGTTTACTCCTACTGCAATTTATTTATTTATTTTTACAAGCTTTTAATAAAGTAAAGAACACCAAAAATGAATATTACTAATAAGTAAATCTTTTCTTGGTGAATATCTTTAAAGGAAACTGATTTTGATCAGTCCTGATTTTTTTTAATGAAATTGTATACCAAATACCTCAATCACCTTTTTTAAAAATATTTATTCCAAATTTATTTAATTGCTTTTAAAAAGTTAAATTGTTTACATTTTTAACTATTAATGTCGCTTGCTGAATCAATTGTTAAGATTCTCTTTTACTAAACCTGACTTATAACTTACTTTTAGATGTAACTATTTCGGGACTAAAAAATAAAAAAGTATTGCTGGTTTCCGTTTATTCTTGGGTAAACGAAGTAGCCGTCACGAAAATAGGAACTTGAGACGCGCACAACACGTTGGGCTTTATTGCATAGGTCAGGTTCGTCGATTGGATATTCTCATTGAATACCTTCATCCCCAACTGTTCCCAACAATGCTCTCACCCTTTTTCCACCTCCTATTCTCATTTGACATTGTCGTAATAGGAGTAAATAAATTATTTATTTATTTTTAAAATCACTTAATTAACGGTTTTAGGGGACTGATTATTTTGACTCAAGTTAATGCAAACTATTCCTTGATACAACAATTCCAAGACTTAAAATATGTCTTACTGATTTCAGTTTAATCTCGGAGTTGAAGTAGTTTATCCTTCTACTTACATAACACATCGAGCGGTTTAAATCGAAATTGACTTATAAAATAGTCTGAAAATAATCCTAAAGCTATGTCCATACTGATCCATTTTCGATGCGCTTTCGTTTTCGACATCATTTTATAAATATCTCATACCTGGAAAATTTGAGTTCCTATTATGAATTATTTCTTTATAATCATTACCAATTTCATTCTTCACTTTTTTTTTCCAACAAATAATTTATTTATATTCCGAAACTACCCAAAACAATGTATTGTTTTTTTCTTTACTTGAGAACATATCTCAGCCATATATATATATATATATATATATATATATATATATATATATATATATATATATATATATATATATATATATATATATATTCATTTTGTTCACACTTCATAAAAATAAGGCCAGTTTTTTTTTTTTTTTCGTACCTACAGGACTGAATTCAATAACAATTATATAGACATTTTTTTAATAAAACCGATGAATATAAAAAATGAATAGTTCAAAATGATAGAAACTTTATTTTAAAAATTAGCTATAGTGAACAATACTAAATATGATTTATGTTTATAATATATTTTATTGGGAAGTATTTAGGATTTTTTTGATTACTTATTAATCAACTTATAACTTCCTATAATTTTTTTTATCAGTCCATAAATCACACTGAAATATTTCAGACTACATATTCATCCTTTGATGCTGTTTATCTAACTATATTATCCTTGATCTATGTGCCTTAAATAGATAAATATGTATTCTAGAAAAAATTGTAGGGTAAAACTCCGAAATGTCAGGTGATTTATGATGGACTAATATAAAATTATAGGAAGTTCATTATTAATTGATACAAATATTTTCTGAAGATTTCCCAATAAAAGATAAGTTAAATTTAATATTTTTTAACATGGCCAATTTTTTTTATAAAGTTTCCATCATTTTGATATTCATCAGTTTTATTTAGTATTTCTCTATAACTGTAATTGAATTCAATCCTATAAATTAAATAACATTTAATAATAATTGAGTATAATTTAATTGTATTTTATACTTGATACATCATCTTCCTACTGAAAAATGAATGTTGACAATGTGGTATCTTCAGATAGCTGTTAGCATTGAAAGGACTTCATGTAAAGTTACTTTTAGTTTTTAGAAATAAACGGCTTTTTATTGTCAAATATAAACAATCTGCCACATTAAATGGTAATAATTAATATTGTTCCAAGTAACCATTCATTCTATATTTATGATAAAATATCTGATGTGGACAATACATGACTTCCTTGTACGCCTATTAAACTATAAATCGGTGGCTCAAAAAGTGATCCTGAATTTGGTTACTAGTTTCCGAAGATCGCAGTATCTCAAAACCAACACTCAACACTAAATTTTAACAATTAAAACAAGTAATAAAAATGTTTAAATGGATTGGAAACCAAATTGCGATTGTAACCTTTATGATTTATGTATTTAATTTAATTATAATTTTTGATGTAAGCTTGTACCTTCAAGTAAAAAACCGTTTTTGGTCACAAATTTTAACCAAAATTTAGTAAATACATTCACATCAATATAAACTCCTAATTACCAAATTTGAGATGTTTTACATTATATTTTAATATAATTTTTGATGAAAGTCTAATATGACCTTCAAGTAAAGTACCGCTTCCGGTTTTTCAATTTAGACCAAAATCTAGTATGTTATTTAAATCAATATATAAGTTATAAATACCAAATTTGAGAAGTTTTGCAAAGTATTTTAATATAATTTTTTATGGAAATCAATTATGACCTTCAAGTAAAGTACCACTTCCGGTGATTAAGCAGTGACCAAAAAGGGAGGTTCACAACTAGATTTTACAACAATCCTAAATACAAAATTTCAACTTTCTACGGCTAACCGTTTTTGAGTTATGCGAAATACGAACGAACGTACGTATGTACAGACGCCACGACGAAACTAGTCAAAATGGATTCAGGGATGGTCAAAAAGGATATTTCCGTTGAAATCTGAAAACCGAAAATTTTCGCGATTACAATATTTCCTTTACTTCGTACAAGGAAGTAAAAAGTAAACAAATGAAATAGTACAATTCAGTATAGTATAATATAACTAACGCCACGATTTCATCTATTATTCATTTCAATGGGATACATAGGAGATTATACTGATGTACAATCACCTATACTCCGTGTTTTGTGGTTTTAAATTCGGTAGAGTACCTCTCTCAGTGACCATCAACCATACACTGCATAACTTATTTTCATAGTTTCATAGCCTTAAAAAAAGTGGGGGAATCCTTGGAGTCTAAATAAGACACCCAACAGCAGCCTGGTCCTCATGAATATATCCTGAATAATTTATGAATGTTCTGGTAGAAACGAGTTCCATGCAATGGTCTCTTCAATGGGAAGTCTATGTCCGCATCAATACTTCCTTTCGCTGCTGCCATAGACATTTAATCAAATGTTTATTAATTCGATATTGTATCAGTTAAACCTGTATTTTATTCCTGTCATATTTATAATCAGGAATTTTCCTGTTTTTTTTATTTTTTTGTTATTATGATATATTTTACTTACATGCTCAAATAACGAAATATTTACGATAATAACCAACAATGCGTCATTGTTACCTACTACCATACTATGAGGCAAGGGTTTCCGACACGCCTTAGTATATTTTTAAAAGAGTTTATACCTGATGATCATATGTGCTCAAAATCGTCCCAATGAAATGGCCAATTGGTAAAGGTGGAAGAGGTTTGTGAGGATTCGCTTGTGTCGTTCAATTCAATGGCTAATACTCGTAGATAATGCGACTTTTCATTTTTATATAGAGTGTCATTAAAAACCAGAAAGTGAGTATCATTTATCGTGCATCCTTATATCCTGAAATTTATTTCCTAAAAAAATACATAAAAATGTTTTCAAAGTCAAAGTGATAAAAAACAAATGAGTTTCGTAAATGAATGTTTAAAAAAATCCATAAAATGATTTGATTTTATTTTAGTAAAGATAATTATGAAGTAAAGGACGAGTGAAGATAGTCGTAAAGAAAAAATATATAAAAAATAAAAAGCCGAACTGGTTATTAAGCTAAACCTTGCACATCATCTTCAGATCTAGAGCAGCTAAGGCAGAAGTCCCCAACTTTTTTATACCCGAAAACACAATGTAGGATAAGCAATTGTATATTGTAAATAATGCACATAAAATCCAAAATTAAAAAATAATTACAAAAAAAAAAAAAGAAACAGAAAAATAAAGATTGGCCGAAAAACATTGTTATAATATAATTGTTAAAAATTTTCAAACGAATGCTTCTAATTATTAGTATTTAATACAACAATTTATAGAAAACACGTGATCTATAACATTTATTCATTGAATTATTCCAATTATAATTACTGAGTTGAAATTCACAAATTTTGGTTTATTATTTTCAATAATGAACCTTTATAATCGAACATGATTTTTTTTTTTTTTAAACATTCCCTCAACACTTGAAGTATTACGTTTCAAGATACGTAGAATCCAAAAAAAGAAATAATATAAAAAAAGTTCATGAAAATATATTTTTCAGATATATCAGCACCATTAGTCATTAGTCGCCCCGGGATTATGCTCCGAACTCGGCAATATCATGCACTATATTTTTTTTTTCAAAATGGCGCCAGATCAGAGGTTTTACACTCCCATTCATTAATACATTAGCCATTTATGAAGATAGAGAACAAATATAAAGAGTCTTAGGTCATTATATCAAATAAAAAAAATTATAATAAAGTAATTCCTTTTTTTTTTTTTTTTTTTTTTTTTGTCTTTGAAAGATTCCGAAGTTTTTTTAATAATATTATTAATAATAAACTGTTGTGTAATAGTTTGCAGCAGTTTCTCGATTTATCATTGCACTTGTTATGATAGATTTAAGATAAAAATATGTACATTTATCCAACATATATATGCATATATATATATATATTTACAGTAAAGTTTATTAAAAAAAAAACTTTTATTTCCCATAATGAAGAGCATTTTGAAAAGAACTAACTCATTCCGTACATGAGCGGTTATGATTCGAGGCTAGAATAGTGGGGTTTATTCATTCTCAAAAGGATACTAACGCAGAAATCATGTTACTGTTATTTACATTATAATAAAATATAAAATTAAACCGTTACAAAAATGTAATATTTTGTATTTTTATAGAAATGAAAATTAAAAGAACTATACTCACAAATTTGAAAAATTGTTCAATATGCGTGCACATCCGTAAAAGAGAATAAAAGTGATGTTATTGGACCTGAGATTAATGAATATGGCTCAAGAAGAATATTTGACAGGAATCAAAGGGGCAAGGAGGACCATATAGTTAAATATTGATTCAGAGAATTGCCACCCCCCACTTTTCTCCCTATTGTTCAACAACAAAGCTAGGCGATTATCCTTCGCGATCTTTTCAATTCGACCCCTCCTCCTCCCCCCCCCCCCCCCCAACCGTATGAGCGCCCTTTGTCGTTCTTGTTTAAAGCGTGCCGTATGATTGAATGCCTCCTCTGTTCCAATTCCTTTTTATTTCTCTCACTGTCAGTTTATTTAGGAAAGGAGCCAAGATGTATTGAAATACGGTAGCAGCCTGTCATCAACTTGGAAACACGATACCCATGAATAATTTCTATTCAATAGGAATATATTTCGTTTCCATTCGGGAAGAGGTATAACTGTCAGGGAATAGTCGCACGGCATTGCAATTTTTATTTTTTGTTTCATGTTTACAATTATAAATAAATAATTCATTTATTTAGTGACAAAATAATATGCATTATACTTGGTGTGTATTTATAGTGTGGTCAGGACCCACCCTTTTTTTCTTCATCCCACCCTTTTTTTTTTCTTTTTGATAACAGTAAACAACAAAAAAGATTGTACATTTGTTCCTCTTAATTTTGTTGTGGTACCCTAATCTAATCTGCTTTGCTTTTTGAAAGTTATATTCAATATTATTTATTACCTCTTTACTTTCTCTTATATGAAGCATACACTTTTGCGATCGTGAAAAATTCCTAATTCGAGTTTTCAACGGAAATACACGCTCTAAGGTCCCTTGAGCCCAAATAATCAAGTCTCGTTTAATTCAAACATTTTATTTTCGTTTAACTCAAAAATTATGCATTTGATGGTAAATAATGTAGATAATCATAGGAAAGGTAGTAAAATTCCTTACAAAAAAAAAAAAAACAGATCATCGAAATCGGACCAGTATTATCAAAGATTTAGCGTATTGGATTTAACGTAATTGCATATTTCGATTTAAAAGAAACTGCAATTACATATTTAAGGTAGATATATGCCTGGGATATTACAGCAAACCTTTCTCTAAAATCGACTTACCGGCTCGACTTTTATAATTTATAATTTAACAGGTTAGAAAAATAAAACTATTTCTAGGCCTATGGACTTCTTTGTAGCCTACTTGACAGGCATTCAAAATTATCACTGATAGATAAATTAACCATTTACAAAGTACTAATAAAACTATTATGGGCATATGACATTGATTTATGGGCAATAACAAAAAAGTGAAATATAAACAAAAATTCAATCATTCCAATCCAAAGTATTTAGAAAAAATTTAGATGCCCCCTTTTAGATTTCTAATGAGACATTACACACTGGCCTTGAAATCCCTTTCATCAGAGCAACTGCCAAAGGACGTTTCAATAATTTCCACGACCGACTGACTCTAAATTCTAATCCATTCACTTGGCACTTCTAATACATTTAGCCAAGAGACTTACTGCACTGAGATTCTCATATTATTATAGTTTGGTTTACTTATTAATTTTACTTATTTTCAATTATACACCTTTGTAATCGACCAAGGAAAAAAATGTGTAACTCCCCCTCAAAATTAGAGGTTTTACCTTTCAATACGTAGAATCCAAATATTGAAAGAAAAAAACTGCCCGTCCGCCGTCCGCCGTACGCGGCTCTTCTCCGAGACTACTGGATCGATTTTCTTGAGATTCGGCAGCATCTCACAAGTCACCCCAGGATGTTCCTCGGAACTCGACATTACCATCCATCTGTTTGTTTCAAAATGGCGGCCGATTAGAGATCTTATAAGTCTGTAACTCGGCCATTCATAAATATGGAGTGAAAATGTAAGGTGATTTGGAATCATCATAACAAGGCATTTAAAAAAAAAAATTATATAAATGCCGATTAAATATCTTAACTTTTGTATTTGGTACCCTTTTTTGTATAGTTTCTAGACTGATTCCTTCAAACATGGGAAACCTTCCTTGCTAACAGAACTCTCTTCTTTTTTTTTTGTTATATATTCGAAGCATATACACGAATACTATATTTAAAGTGCATAAGACGGTAGATAGTGAATAGAGAAAAGCAGTGAGAAGGGTAAGGCAATTACAGGCGGTGGAAGACAGAGCTGGCCTGAGGCCGATCAGATAGTCAGCGCCTCGCCAGCAGATCTTATCAGGGTCTGGCTATCTCTGTACCGCCCTTTCACACCTAACCGAGGGTCTTCTCTCCTCCTGTCCTCTTTATAGCTAATTTAATAAGCAACTAGCCTTGGGTACTTTCCAGTCAGAAGGCCTGAAGAAAGATATAAATGAAAAACATTCGAAAAGGGAAAATTCTTTATGGGGACCCCTAGGCACAGGAAGGAAGAGGGGGATGAAAATGCAGTTTTAATTTTTCTCTGGAACTAACAGAGATAAAGACATTATGTTGGTTCCGAGTCATTCCTCCTCAATTAGGAAGTATTCTAAACGTTTTCCAAATATAAATAGTCAACGGGAAAATTTTAACGGCCATAACAAATTTTTTTTTTACCTACTTTAGAATTTTTTTCTCCGGCCCTAGTACAAAAAATCTCAAAATTACGATTATTTACAGTTGTGTTTACAATTTTTTTCCGTGACCAAACAGTTGAAAGTGTTGGAATATTATGATGTGGGTTGGTGAAACTTGCTAAAACATTAAGTGATTTTACTAAACAGTTAATTGGTCTTAATTTAAGTTAATTAAATCAATAATTTAGAATCAGGCTTAAAAAAATAACTTTAAAAAGCAATTATTATTTGTGCATTTTTAAAAATTTTGTAAAAGAAGCAGGAGGGCATTAAAATAGAGATATTTTAATTAAATCTGAAGGTAATAAAGTTAATAAAAAAGGGTACATTTATATTTTCCAGGGGGGAAAAAAAAATCGCTTGCACTGTGAACTCAGAAGCTCGATTCTGTTTAAATTTAAATATTTTTTGGCCTTTTCCATTTCCGTAACTCACATACAATATGAACCGTTGGAAGATTTCTCCTGTCAAAAAAGTCATCGTCAAGGAGACGCGTAAGCCATCTTTGTGTTTGACCTTGCGCTTGGGATGAAAGCAGTGGGAAATTCTGGTATACAGACTAACGACAAGATCTCCAATTGATCTGTACAGCTCCTCGCGTACACTGATGATATAGAAAAGACTATATCACAAGGTTTCCTTGCCCTAGTTGGGCCTGCGAGAAGATTTGGCTTGGAAGTCAACGCTGCCAAAACCAAATATTTGGTTACACGAGACGTGCCTAAACCTGAAGAGGAGGTGGCCAGTATTTCGGCTTGTTGGTGACTCAAGAAAACTCCCTTGTACAAGAAGCGCAGCGTAGAATCATAGGAGCAAATCAGTACCATTTCTCTATTGCAAAGCAGTTTCGGAGTTGAGCTCTCTCCAGAAGATCGAAGCTGCATCTTCGACGATAGTGCGTCCAGCTTTGCTGTATGGCTGTGCGACCTAGACATCTTCCCGGACTTGTGGGCAGGAACTCTTGGCCTTTGAAAGGAAAATCCTCAGACGCATCTGTCTTCGAGTTCTGGGAGGAGGTGAACGGAAAAGGCAGACAAACCCTATAGAAACTCTATATTTGAATAATGAAGACTAGGTATGGAGGACACGTCTTCTGAATAGATAGCAAGGATCCACCAAGACAGCTGGAGTCACTCCAGGGTAACAGGAGAAGCTGCGATGCGCCGATAGTGTGGCTGATGTGAGGAACATTCTGGTGCTGAATGGTGACTGCAAGAGATCGAGACAGTTGGAAGTTGCTGGAGGAGGCCGAGATCCGACACCGGATTGGAAAACCGAGCTAATAATAATATAAATATCAATCTCATCAGAAAATACTCAACAAATTTTAATGATATTTCAAAAAAATTGATTTTTTTTTCATTGTTGAATTTAGAGATTCCCTTATATACTAGCATTAAAATTACATCAGTAATTCAATTAATTAACATTGCGACCAAAATCCATGAGATAAATGCATGAATCGTACACTTAATTAATTTAAAGTGAGTACTGGAAAATTCTGTTCCTAACTTCTCGATCAATGAATAATATTTCTCAAAAAATAATTTAGATTAAGAAAAATTTAATTTTAATTCGATCCCTCTCCAATCCCCAAATTCCCTAAAATTTCACACTCCTCATAAGTCTACAACTATCACTATTGTTATTAGTATTATTAAAGTCTATGGAATTAATTTAATTTAAATAAATTGGGTGAAAAGGGCAGCATTACATAAATTTACATTGTCACTATATATAGTATTTTAATATTAAACTGCCATAATAATACAATGTTTACGATGGAGAGAAGCGACCATCCTTTGTTTTATTGTTTATCTACTACTCAAGCCACTTAAGACTATTTGTTCCAAAATAATAAAACCAAGTATAATTACTTGGTTGTAGTATAAACATTTTTATTCTTATTACAGTATAAAATTCTTAATTGGATACTTTAGTTTAACTGATGCTTTCTTGACCTTATACACTTCTACAAAGAATACTTGGCATTAACTACAGTATAAATCGTATAGTTTGAGCACATTGCTTGTTTCTGTTGTCATATATTGGCTCTTGCGTTTTAATAAATTTTAAACCTTTTTATTTACAGCAATTAGAGTTATTTATTTATAGGAGTTCTCCAAAAATGTCAGAAAAGACGGGTTACCCTGCAATATATTGAGAGAAGGTCGGTCACTAAATTAAAGTTTACCCTTATCGGTCGGATTCGAACCTGTGTCGCTTCTGGCTCAAGAATCCTGTCTCAGCATGCTCGGCCATCACGGCTTTAATTTTTATTTCATTTAATGTATTATTTTGTATAATTTAATATTTTAATAAAGCAGTGGTGAAATAATAGTAATATTATTTTAAGTAATATTATTCTAAGAAATAATAGTAATTTTATTTAAGATATATATTTGAAATGTTAATGGTCGTTTTCAACATATAGCCTGTGGTTAAATGAAGTATATTATTTTTAGCAATATTTAATAAAATATAAATACGAATATTCTCTTAATAATGCAGTAAAATAGAAATCTAGAAATTTCCGAACCTTTCACATAATAAAATCCTTACAAAGGTTTCATTTTTAATTCACTTTTTCATTCCATTCTATTCTGCGAATAGAGGTTCGGCACCGCGAAGGGTTGTGCCATAGCATTGGATATAGCAATAAATTGTATCACAAATTGAATCGCTGGCTTAGGTATTTGTTTCGTTTTTTCGGCAATAAACAAGGGTGGGATCATCTGTGATACTAGCTCAGGTTTGGACAGTTCGGAGAAACAGGTGATGTTGAATTTCTCCGAAAATCAATGAATGAATAAGCTCGGAATTCGGGGATTATCCATATTTCTACTACCATTCATTAAAAATTAATGGGCTCGTTAAATTACAATCTTTTAAAGAAATTTATTTCACTTCCAGGTTAGGGATCGGATTAATTTTTGTGCAAAATAAGGTATAAATTAACTATAATTAGGAAGCTTTTTGATTCAATTAAAACACCATTTTTTTTTTAAATAAACTGGGAAGAGAAAAATGACGTCTATGGTTGAGTCACTCAGTGTTGCCAGATTGGGGTTTTTCCCCTCTAGATTTAGAGTTTTATTCATTCTTTGAGATATTTTTCAGTTTTCTAATTATTTATTTTTATCTTGTGCTAGGAGGTAATTTTAGTTGCACTAATAGAACAATGAGAATTAAACATTTAGGGTTAAAGTTGGTGGATTTAGAGGAAAATTTAGAGAGTTTTAGGGGGAAAATACAGGTCTGACCTGGCAGCACTGGAGTCAAGAGGCATTGGAATGGATTTCCAATGGTTCTCTGAGAGCCAATTTATCTTAAGTAAATTAAATTAAATTAATATTAAGTATTTTGAATATACTGCTCCGCAGACAAATAATACTTAAGTACAATCATATTTTTCGTACGGATAACATTTGTTACATATTATTAAGTACTATTTGAACAACAAACTTCTAAACATCATTATAAATTGTTTCATTTCGCTAATGAATGTCGACGGTTTTACTAAAAATCATTGCTAAAAAACAGTATATATTTATTCTATATACTATGCATATATTCAAATTATACTAAATATTAATTATAAGTTCTGAAAATGGTCACATCACTATTACATATTGCCCAAGATTGTGCCAGATTGTAGAATTTGTCAATGAAGAAGTAAAAAAAAAAAGGTTAATAAGATTTAAATTTTGCTGTATGTGTAAGTTGGGCAGAGCACCTCTTTTATAACAAAGTGTTTCTCTCCCTCTAAATATTGTTCTGCAATATAATTGGCAGAACGGTTTGACCCAAAAACGTGCCTTAGTCGCCAAATGGTCAGTATTATCAATTTAGAAAATTAACGTTGGCGTTGAAATAGCTATTCGAAGCAATCGATTCGAATTGAACGGGATTGTTGTTTCTATTAAGTTTATTTTATCGTAATTTGCTTTGTTACTGTACTCACAGATAGTGCTTGTGCTTTAGTTGATTGTTTTCGAATAACGACATTTAAGTTTATTCAATGCCTACCTGTGGACATCCATTAGACGAACAACGGTTTTCGATTTAATTTTCCAGATGATTGCCTATTAAAGAATTTCTTGCCGTTGTTGGAAAATTACCGCTTTTCCTTCAATGTTTCCAGCGGGTAGAAGACGATTTTTAAACCGATATCGAAATTTAATTCAATTTGAAATAAAATAACGTTAGAAATAATTGAAGTTGAGAATAATCTAGGCCCCTTTTTTTTTTTTTAAACTTTTAGGTGGGGTTGGCACCAGAGCGATAAGAAACATATCAATGCCGTTTTTTGAAAAAAAAAAAAAAAGAGCAGTATATTCAAAATACTTAATATTAATTTAATTTAATTTACTTAAGATAAATTGGCTCTCAGAGAACCATTGGAAATCCATTCCAATGCCTCTTGACTCCAGTGCTGCCAGGTCAGGCCTGTATTTTCCCCCTAAAACTCTCTAAATTTTCCTCTAAATCCACCAACTTTAACCCTAAATGTTTAATTCTCATTGTTCTATTAGTGCAACCAAAATTACCTCCTAGCACAAGATAAAAATAAATAATTAGAAAACTGAAAAATATCTCAAAGAATGCGCCAGAAAATCGAAATTTAGGCTTTAATTTATTATGGGACGTAAATTCCATCTCTATCGATTCCCGATCACGATAGATCGAAAAATAAAATTGGACATTGTATAAAAATCGCCTATTGATGACGTAAGCACGAAATGCATACTACTTTCAGTCGTCGCTCTGATCTTAACCAGTGCTAGAACCCTTAAAAATAAATTGTAATTATAAAGCCTTTGTCACCTTAATGGATTCCTACTGTAAACAATAAAGAATAAAATTTAAAGAAATATATATTGTTATTTGGGGGAAAATCTTTTCATGTGTTTCCTTCAAAGTTTGCTAAATGGCGCTGACGCCTTTTTTTCAAAAAACGACGTCGATATGTTGTATCTAAAGTGATATACGATAATTATCTTATGAGATACACATCGCTCAGGTCCATTAAAAACATAAAGGAACGATAAAATGTGTTCGCATTTGTGCAATTCTAATCGCGCTCTTGATTGTGGAATTAGTTACTATCATGCCATACACTAAATGAAATTTAGACGATGCTGAGATACCTATATGGTATATTTGTTTTAACGATGAAGTACTATATCATAAATTCTTTTGTACGTAACCTCTATTCCATTTCAATTCTTGATAACCCTCTGAGGGGTCTGAAAAGGAAATGGTCTCGTGTACTTCTAAAATAAGAATTCACGCTCATCACATCAATGGATCTATGAATCCGAGCGGAATAATTGTCTTCATTAAGCTGCATCTGCCCTTGGCATTGGTACAGTATGTGATTAAATGTTTGTGTATTATACACTTTGCAGTGCTATGAACGAGGCATGTCTGAGATATTTTTGATCAACATATTCCGATTTCTTATATACTAATTTATAATACCTAAATACATTTTCAATTGTGCTCTGTTGAACTAAAAAAAAAATCTCAATAGCTGCATATAAATTCATTAGTTTAAGAATAGATAACACTACTATAATCCGACTTTGCAGTTAAACTAACGAATAATCCACTTACTTAAGATTATGTACAAAAACATCACATAAAAGTGGTAATATTAATCTCTTATCCAAGTAACCAACATGATCAATAATATCATATCAGTGCAATATCAGTGCGATGAAGTAATAAATATTATTCTGATGCGTGGGACTTGGTGCCTGGAACCCCCCCAAAAAAATCGTGAAATTTGTAAGAAACATCGACAGTCCGATGACTCGGGTGACCTGGGATGACAGCTTTAAAAAAAATAAGGTGAGAACAGTTAAGAAAAAATGAGTTACAAAACATTTGTTTGGAAGAGGGATGTATCTGGAATGCCTCCTTCAGTGAGTCATTACACAACCAGGAATGCTTGAGTAATTAAAATTTGAATAACCCAAGATGAACAGATGTGGAGCAGTTTGGTTCAGGCTACAAAACTAGTTTTGTCTATGAATACATGGGAATAATATCATATTTTTTAAAATATTTTTTTATTGAAAAAAAAATACAATTTACTACACTCAAGGCCAATAGGTATTAGGATTGTAAGTATCTATTCGCACTATATATACAAATTAAGAAACAAATAAATAAATATTAAATTAATTAAAATAATGCATGTGCGTTATTTATCTAAACAGATAGATAAATAAATAATAGGAAGTAAAAAATAAATTAAAATAAGTAAACAACCAAGATAAAGAAAATTATAGTAAGACTAGAATAAGTCACCTTAAACACATCTATTCCTATGTACAATATTTCTGACCTACGGAGTTCCGAACCAACCTTTGTCCCCAAGATGTGGATGCCAAAGTAGGACTCCATGAGATCCCAGCGCTTCTCTAATAGTCGTGTCACTTGTATTGAAAGCCAGTTGAGAATGAGTTAGGGCACTAGACACGCAGAACTATGTGCCCCAATCAGCGACATCATATAACTTCAATTTAATAATCATCTGACTGATTTCATCCTCCTAAATTCGTTGGAGGAATGTTCCAATTTATTTTGATTACGTTTCTATATGTATTCAAATGTCATTTATTTTAGGCCTAAATACAGTTGGGTTGGACGTCGAATGGTCAATAACCGAACGATTGGGGCCCTTTCAACTGTAACAGGTCTTGAATTTTTTATGGAGGTCCTTACCCGGGCATTTGGCGACTTATTGACCTACCGTAACTTCTCGATCACACAGTTTCATTTAATGTCCGAATGATCTCATTGCCTAGTATCTTAACCGAGTAAGTATTTCAAATATATGTAATAAATATTAGTGGCTCCGTGACCCCACAACCTCACTAAGAATACCTATCAAGCCTTAGTGTTATATATCTTGAAAAAAACATGAATCGAACCCCTGTATTTATCACTTGTTAGTGACCCTGATTAAATTAATGATGTTATGCATCATTTCAGTCAAATGTTAATCATCTTATTTGATATGGTTAGTATCTTTTCATGTCCCTCATATAAAAGTAGAAATTATTAACTGCGAAAATCACTCACTGCGTGTTTCGATACTCTCCATTACCTTCTGGGACTGTTTATGTTAGATAATTTTTTTCTAAAAACTTTTTTTTTCCAACGCTATATTATTATATTATGCATTTATATAATTACTCATATTTTCAAAAAGAGATGGTTAATTATTTGAAATGAATCAAATTCAAAGTGCTTTGAAAATTCAACAATTAAGCTCCGTCAGACAATTTAAGTAAGGATTGAATTTTACATTGATATAAAAAGTTTCATCAATATCGTAAGAGAATTTTTCGCGAAATTTGTTAAAATATGTAAAATCAATTTTATAAAATGCACTTCCGATAAAATCGATTTTGGCTAAAAAGTTGCTGTAACATCGGCATATACCTGCATTAAATATGTAATTTCAGTTTCGTACAACTTTTCTTTTTTGTGCAAGTCTTACCATATGCACGCACGCGCGAGCTCACACACACATCCATTCAGATCATTTTTTGACAACTCGAAATTTTTCAGAATCGCAATGCTTTCCCTCACTACGTATATATTTTATATATAGGTAAGTGAAAGCAAAAACTGAAATGTTTAAACTGAGCAAGCAAAAACATGGAACGACAAATATAAAAAGGTCTGGGCAATTATTAATTAAGGTTCCTGTTATCATCAGAGGAAAACTAAAAACCTTTTTGCGATTTTATCTCTTCGTTGCCTGGCTTACTGGAGAAAGCGGTAAGGAAGGGCTGCGTGTCGACTAGATCGTGTTATAGTTCCAGGCTTTGTTGGCACCCGCTGATCATGAGATGTTTTTTCAAGCGGATCGCTGCGGATGTTAGGAGAACCATTTTTAATACTTAACAATGCTTCTCCTGACATCCTTTTTTTTCTAGGATGATTGAACTGAACGAGAATAAAACGAACAAACATAATATATAAAATATAAATTAAACGAGTATGCGAGTTTCAGTTATAATCCGAAAAAAAAAAATGAACATGCTTTTTCTTCAACTTGTTCCCAGTGATGCATGCACTATATATTTTCTGTACTTTTTTAAAATTCTAAATTAGAAAATAATAAGACCAGGTTGAATTTCGAAAGTTATTTATTTGTGCCAAGAAACTAGCAGGAGGCTAGCCGGTAGTACTCCATTGCGAGGGTGGCATCGGTCATGCACATTATGCAGGGGTTGTTCTTCTTCCTCAACTTCTCCAAGCCCTTGTTCACATCGCGGTTACGTTGACTCTTCGATCTCCTCTTCTAGATCAGAAAGTGATCTTTGAGTGGGAGCTATCATGTTCTAGGCGACAAGGTTGCCTGCGCACACCGAAAATATGTCACTTTTAAATATCAATTTCCATAACAAAATTTATTTATTTTAAAACTTATTCATTTCCTAGAAAATTCACAATATTATCCCTGAATTAAAATTATTTAACGTTTTAGGTAGGCAACCTTGTTTTACTAGGAATTGAATAGTAAATATCAGTGAGCCATAAAACACAATTCTATAAACGTGCATATATACGTTTGCCTAACAATGGAAAACCCAAGGGTGTACAAAACTCTACTGCCAATCAAAATACCCCAAATACTACGCAAGCCAAATCAAACACCCCATTTACACACTTGTGGGTTCTTTCCATTGTTTGCCATGCGTATAAACGCGCGTTGAAGTTGTAGTAAAATCAAAATTAAAAGTTCCTACGATAACTGTTATCAATATAACATCTGTTTCATTGAAGCAGCATAACCTATTTTGATTTGTCAACAATGTATTGCCTAAAGTATGTCAGAAGGTCAGACTAAAGTGTTGCGAATAAATAACAAACCAAACTTTGGATTGTTTCCAATTATCTAATAAATATGTGGATGACAAGATTTGACTGGAGAATATTTTTGTCTTTCCTTTTTACATTATAATATTTGTGATCAATATGATTGATGTGAATCGTCAAATACTATTGAATGGTATGAATGCTACTTTAATATTCCTTGCATATAAGAACTCACCCTCCCGCCCTTCCTCTTGCTCTTACCACCGTCGGGAGAGGTCCTCGAAGTGGTTCCATCCCTCTTGCGCTGGCACCTACCGCAGGTGCACGGGTAGGTTGGCCCCTTACCTTCCGTTAGTCGGTCCAGTTCGGTCTTACGTTTCGGCCTAATCCTCGCTGGCCTCATTGTCTCGCGCCTCCTTTGCCAGTCTTCCAAACGATCTAATACTAACTCTACTAACAAAGCTATTAACAAATGAATGAACATAATCTACATTGTTGTTGTCAATACCGTTTCTTAAACATCTATGAACAGATGGCGGTTCCATTTTCGCAACGAATGATTTCAGTTTTTTTAAAAAAAGTGTTAACTATTAGATTAAAATTATGCAATAATCAGTTAGAGATCTAATAATTGTTTAAAAATACTAATTAAAGTTATAAACATTAAAATGCGATTTTAAACTTGAATATTAACAGCTGTCATCTTTAATAATTATGAAAGTTGTATTGTATTCAACTTTTATATATAATCGTTTTAATAATGCTGAAAAGTGCTGCTTTTTTAGGCAAATTAATGAAACCTGAACTTGTTCTCTTTTTTTCTTAATTTTAATTATTGTTATTATTATTATTTATTCTAATGGACGGTTTCGATTCATTCCAGGAGATCTCGGTAGTCTAGCTTGTTGTGACAGCACCGCAGAAGTCTTAGTTATTAGCGACGAAGCTTCCAATCTGCCATTGGATGTTGACTATATCCTATCTATATCTATATCCTGGCGAACCCATGTAATAAGTCTCTACCTTTCGCGTGTGTGTTATTATTAAAGCTAAAGTAACTTTCTTTTTATCATTTTCTTATCTATCTTTTCTCATGTAGGAAGAGTCTCGTTGCGCTATACTGTACTGTTCCTCCGACATTCTTTTTCCTCTTAAAGAAATTAATTTCGTCTATTAGAGCTTGTTTACTAATGTTACCTATTAGGTACCTACTTTATTTCCTTTTTGATCATTTCAGACACAGCATTAACTCGAATGAATAAAGACACTCTTATGATTACATCAATCAGCTTTTGTGTTATTCTACATCTTTAGATTGGTATGGCAAAGCTTAATGGATTTTATTACTTTGTTGCTGTATAACCTGAATCGAACCATTTCGTGCTATAATTCCTACATTTGTTTTACAAAAAAATTCAGAGATGTTTTGTTTCAACAGTATTCCATTTTTGCACTATTTTTCCGATTCCAAAAGTCCGAAACACCTTAATTAATTTTATAGCCGACTTTCCACACGTTATTTTTTTTCAAATCTTGCTTTAAATTGTACCTTCAGACTTGACACTTGACTCTAATCACAATATACTAAACCCAACTTTATTAAGTTTTTCCTAAGAATCGGTAATGGTACCAGTAACAAACCTTGGGCAACATGAAATACTGCGTTGATACCGATAAAACATAGTTAATTCACGACGAAGACCTACGATTTATAATGATCCATTATCTCTGTTCACCGAAGGAAGAATTTGCCAAATTGAAGATGCCATTATTTCCAATAAGTATTTTCTGTTTTAAAATTTTGAAAATTTTAGACAGAAAGTATTCTAATTTTCATGCCTCTTAGTTATTGATTTCCAAACTCCGTGTAGCCTTCTTTGCGATTATAGATCTGATTTTTCTTTGAATTCCCATAGTAGTTTGATGCTTCTTATCGATCTGTTTTTTCATCCATCTATTCATACGTCGTGATTTTTCCGACGTGATTCACGTCGTTAAATGTTATGAATATTAATAAGAAAAACTATTCATATAAAACATATGGCTTACTTTTGTTTGACACTATGATCAAGTGTTAATTTCCTTACTTTTCTTTTGTTTCTCGAAATTATACATCTCTCAGGACTTTCTTCTTCTTCTACTTAACTTGCGCTACATTCCACGAGGGAGCAAGGCCGCCAATAACATCGACCACCAGTCATCTCTCTGCAGTGCTGCTGCTCTCCTGTTCTGAATATCCAGGATAGACCGAGCGTCATCTGCCACACCGCACAACTATTCCTCCAGCATTTTCCTTTTTGGCGTTATTGAAAAGGTTCATCAGCTGGGCATTGGTGGGTTGCCTCGAGTCTCAATTATTACAGATCGCCCCGTAGATTCATCGGAGGATTCGACGTTCAAACCTTGCGGGAGCCAGTTTCTGGGCTCAACATTCCGATCCGTAAGACAATACAGGTCTGTTGAGTGGTTTGTATAAGCGCATCTTGTTGGTCCTTGTTGGTCCTCTGCTTTTAAGGTGCCTCCGAAGTCCGTTGTAGTACCTATTGTTCGACGATGTTATTATTCGGGTTTGATGTCGTTTCTGGAGTTTACTTGGGTTTCAAGGTAGACAAATTCTTTTATTGGGCGTCTCGCTGATCTCCACCAATAGGATTCGCATGAAGATACTTGGTCTTTGTTTCATTTATAACGAGCCCCATTCTTGTAGTCTCTCTTTGAAGGTCGATAAAATTCTCATCGTTCCAAAAGTCCTTCCAATAACATTATTCTTAAGTTGTCTGCAAAGCCTAGAATCATATCAGACCTGTTGAATATTCTCCCTCCAACTTGGAAGCTGGATAGATTTTGTTTCTCGAATAAATCGAAAATTAAACATTTTCCAGGACCTTCCGTATCCTTATTAGTTGATAAACAATCCGCAAAATAAAATCCAACTATCCATAAAAACTATCCACAAAATCGCATTAATATTGGCGAAGATGCAGCAAAGAATTTTTGTATTGGATTTTGAACTGAAAGTGTCAAGAAAAGTTGTGCAAGTGGACACACCAGATATTTTTTTAATGTAAAACTGTTTCCCACAAAAACCACAACCGTAACTTAGGTCTTAGTTGGGAATATGTTTATAAATTATACTTTGGGTTTTAAAACTTTTTACGCCTCATCAAAGTAGAAGACAAAAGCTAATAATTTTTAAGTTATTACCATTTTTATCAAAGTAGAAAGCAAAAGCTAATAATTTTTAAGTTATTACCACTTTTATATATACAAGATTCCAGAGATAGTGCTTTGTTCAATAAGCTAAAACTCTCAAACCCTTTTGTTTTATCCATGGTTTGTACCACCTGAACATTTATAAGCGTACTTCAGCGTCCATTTGAGCCCCTTTTTTCCGGGAATATTCAATCGTTTTAAAGCAGAATGAAACTTTTTATCCTTTTCGAGTTCAATTGTAATATTGATGTATTCCGTATAAATCTCTGTTATTCGGCTATGGTAAAATTTCGAGTACTTATATACGAATATTCATTAAATTTATTTTTATTTTCATCTCCATTGTATTTTATTTCCATCATTAGTCCAATGCAGACGGGTTAAGTCAATAAGTTGCTAAAAGCTGAGGTAAGGGCCTCCATAAAAGATTCAGGATCATTTCCAGTCGGATGGTTCCGAATCGCTCGCCTATTGACCACTCCTTCCCTTCCCCTCCTCCTTCATCCCTAGGACCGTGCACTCAATGTACCTTCAATAATACCGAACCTATCATCTGGGAATATAGCTCTTCCATTTAATGCATTGATTTTTTTCTTCTCATTATTCTTAAGATAAAATAAATTGTCTTTAGACGAAGTGTTTGGTGTAATTCAATCAGGAAGGATTCAGTGCATGTTAAAACTGTATTTGAAAAGAATTCCAAATCCGCAATAGCTTACTCGTGTGATCTTATCAAGGGTAGATAGAAACCTTGAGTCAAACCTGTGAATTTTAAAACGACTGTGACGGTGGATTGTCGTTTAATAAAACGGAACATTTTAACATAAGGTTGAATTATGGAATATATCACAGGTAATGGAATTTATCGGTAGTATATCAATTGTTTTCTTCACTTTCATTTATTTTTTATATATTTATGTATCCATAAACACCTGTCAAAATACTGAGTTATACTGAGAAAGATATAAATGTTTATAATGTTATGTGGATCATTACTTTACATGCAGTTTGGGGATAGTTCTAAACTAGATATTGTTGACTGGAAATTGGTTCCTACTCCAGAATGATTTACTTGTTCAAACGAATCCTGCAATTTAACCTATTTATTTTAACAGTTATATTGGTCAGCTGTTTTAAAACAGCTGGGCTAGGGTACTCGTGTATACATCATTTTAGAATCAATTGAATTAGGGCGCTTGGTCGGAAAACGTAGCATCTGCACTTTTTGTGAATTAAAGTTTTTGGCAAGAAATGATTCCTTTTGGCTGATTCCATAGGTTGTTTAAAGGATCTCTAGAAAAATTATTTTCATTAAATAATAATGTTTTATTGTTATAGTAAGTATCATCCGGTTAAAGGTAAACCGTTGTGATTAAAAAAACATTTTAGCATTGCAAAAGTTTTCATTTTGACAGTTAAAATGTTTTAGGACCGTGTGCCTCATTCATTGCGTTACAATTGATTTATAAAGCTATTGTTGCCTTTACCACCCACAACGTATTTGAAATAATACCTACAACAGTGTATTGTATGAGGAATTTATGTATTAAATCCAGAGCATAAAGGAAATCGTAAATGGCTCTGTTGCATTATAATTTCAAAAGGTCCGTTGTTTGGGTAATGCTAAAAAGTATAGGAGCAGCAAAGGTTGAATTTAAAATAAAAATAAAATGATTCCAAAACAGAAAAAAGATTGACATAAATGTGAAGTTAAAAATCACATTCCTTTTAATCTTGAGATTCTTTTCAGAAATTTTAATTCCCGTAACAACGTTGGAAACGAATCCGAACTTTCCATAACATTTCAAACGCTATTTAAAAAAATTGAAAGGCAGGATCGAAAATTCAGCAATTAATCAGTTTTACGAATGGAGATCTTGGAGATTCTAAATTATGAATTTAATTAAGACAAGAAATCAAATACATGTTGATACTCACCCAGGTTTAAATAGATTATATCAAACAGAAAAGTTTGTACTGGTTTATTCTCGCACTGAACTAACAATGAAAGAAATGTGGGCTTTATAGATAAACTGTTTAAGGGTCGGGGTTTTTCCAGTAATTCCGGTGAGTAATTATTTTTTCTGTTATAGTATTATTATTTTAATGCTAATATCTATTATTGTGTTAATTTAATATATATACATATCTACCAAACTGTATTTTGAATTGCTTATTATTGAATTTTTTTTTTTTTTAGAGCTGAAGATGAATGTATTCGAACTAGTTTCATTCGAAACTAGTTTTCAATAAAAATAAAATTATAGAAGTGGCAAATAATTTACCAATCTCTAATTAAAAACAGGTTGTAGTGAGTGTAAGGAGGGTTTAAGCTGGCTAGGTAAGTGCGTTTGTCTCTCCTTTACTTGCGTATACATTGGACGAGGCTTTAAGAAAGGAAGCTTGAAGGAGTATCTCTGCACATGAGATGGAAGGATGGGAGATGTAAGGAACGTTAAAGGGAAAAAACGTCTGAGGAATGACTCTGTATAACACCCCTATTTTTAATTTTAAATTTAACTTTGTCGCAACGCCCTGGCGCTGGTCTTCTGCTAAAAGTTCACTAATAGTTTTTTTCCCTTAGATTTTAATTAGTTTAATCGAAAACAAATTCAATTTTTCAGAAACACTTTGCATTACCTCTTTTTACTCCGACCGCATTTGTCTAGACAATTAACAGCAGGGAATTATTTAATAGTTAGGTGCCGACAGAAGCTGGCAACTGTAGACGATAAGTTTTTCAATCAAAACTTTTCTTGCTCACTTATTTAACCTGGGACAGGATCCGCTATTGTTTTATTTCCTAACTAACTTCCGGCCATTTCGAAAGTTCCTAATTTTGTTTTTAATTTGTTGACCACCTATGTTTCGAGTTGATTTTCGTTAAATTTCGTGGTTTCCTTCCAGTTGGACTGCTTGCGTTGGGATGCGCCTATCTCCATATATCCCGGGCACGTAGGAGTGGAGCCTTATAACTCAATGCGGGTTTCGGAGCTTGTATAGGTAAAGTTTCCGCTATTTGTTGGCCGCAGCTGGGTCATTTCACTAGCCTAATGAGGCGAGCTTCACGCCGCGCGGTAGACCTTTCACCAAGTGTGCGTAAAGCAGGCCCACTACGCACTAACAATATTTTAAAGACGCATATGAACTAATTTTATCTTAATCAATGTTTTACAAGTAGAAAACTATGGCTGATTTTTTATTTATTTTATTCTATGTCTTTTACTCCACTGCAATTCATAAAAACTTATTTTTCTGCACAAACATAATTAAATACAATGGCAATATAGATTATAATAACCCGTATATTTTACGGTTATTAAGCTTATTAACCCCCTAAAATACAAAATAACCCATAATTCTAGTTCAATCTCATTTCTTGCAGACTTTTTCAAGGAACAGGGTCGCGGAGATATAAACTTGTCTAAATGGTAATAAAGATTCACTCAGATAATTTTTACATTCTCACGCTATTTTTATTCTTCTTACCCCCCTCCGGATTTTGTTCACAACGTAACGTTTTCACCAAATAATTTCACACATATTTAAAAGTTTTCGTAATGAACTACCTTTCACGGGCATGACGTTGTCTTGGTTATAACACGTACGCAAGTTGGAAACTTTTTTTCTTTACAAACAATTTAATCGCTTTTTTTTAATAGCATTTTTATGAAATATAGGTATATTTTATTATTGGTAAATCTTTCTGGGGCCATGAAGATGATTCAGTTAAAATATGGTAAATATAGACTGAGTTGTATTCGCGATTAGCTGTTACAAACGAAAAACGGGCTGTCCTTTTAATCATGTGATCGTGTGATTATTCCTTAGCGAATTTGTTTTACTGCCACCCACAGGCATAGCTGATAATGCCGCCACTTCTGTCTCCTATATTCACCTCTTTCTTTTGTTTCTAGATTTACTACTCTCTTTTTTTCTCCCCTTTTCCATCACCCATTTCATATTTAGGTATGCTTATTAAAGCAGTTTTTTATACTTTTTTTTATACGAATTTATACAAATTCGTTAGAATCTAAAAATATAATTTCCCTGAAATTTTGCCGTCCCCCTCCCCCGAAAATTACCGCCCTTGGCAGGTACATAGTGCGCCTGAGCGTAAAACCGCCAGTTATATTATGACAATTACAGAATTACCCAAGTTATTTTCTTATTGATCATTTTTTATTAAATTGTACCAGACCAAACTATTGTCTTGGAATGATGTGCATCGATCTTTCGATCGCTATTTTTTTTTTTCGTCCAAAGCATCCGCTATTCATATACTTTTCTGTATGAGAATGACAAATAGCGATGAGCTGGCAAAAGAAATACAAGTGACGACAACAGGGCCAGCCACCATTGTCCTCAAGAGTGTAAGGAGGCGCCCTAATGATTGGTTGCTCCATGTCGTAAATAACTCGTGACAGTTATATCACGCCGTGATGACGGAGCAGCGGCATGTAAATTGGGATCACGGATTAACCGCAATCCGTGGATTACATTTGGGATTACCTCCTTATCAGCCCGTTATCACCAGTCCTGCTGAATAATATCGGCCTCAACAGAACTTTCTCATCGGATTCGAGAATCGAGTTACCAGTCCGGGACCGCCTCTCCTCCCCCTCTTCCGGAAAACTCTAAATATAATTAGACTTATTTAGGAAAATCGTGGTTTGCTTCCTTAGCGGGAATGCATATTAGATTGAATTAAATATTATCTATTGTTAATTTATAAATAAATTCGTATTATAATTTTTTTTTTATCTATAAGTTTATTTTTTAATAAAGTTTAGAAAACTTGATTGGCTATCAGTTATCGAGATCAATATATTCTTATAATTGATTGAGGATATAGTTTTATTATTTACTATATTTTAAAAAACATATTTGTTTAGTTTAATTTAGGGTTGAATTTGATTTTTTTTTTTATTTTTTTGGACCAACTATTTGTTAAAATAATGATCACTAGCTCACTTTAAGGCCAATTTTTAAGACGTTACTGATATAAAACTCTTATTATCTTTATTTTTCAGTACCTAACTAAAAATATCTGATGTGGACAACACATGACTTCCTTATACGCCTATTAAACTATAAATCGGTGGCTCAAAAAGTGATCTTGAATTTAGTTACTAGTTTCCGAAGATGTACGCAGTATCTCAAAAACAACACTCGGCGTCGCGACATCCATCTGTTGACACAAACACACAAGGAAACCAAATTTTACACTAAATTTTAACACTTAAAACAAGTAATAAAAATGTTTAATTGGATTGGAAACCAAATTGCGATTGTAACCTTTATTACCGAAACATATGATTTATGTATTTAATTTAAATCTAATTTTTGATATAAGCTTATTATGACCTTCAAGTAAAGTACCGTCTTCGGCTCACCAATTTTAACTAAAATATAGTAAATACATTCACATCAATATAAAGTCCTATTTACCAAATTTGAGACGTTTTACATTATATTTTAATATAATTTTTGATGAAAGTCTAATATGACGTTCAAGTAAAGTACCGCTTCCGGTTTTTCAATTTAGACCAAAATCTAGTATGTTATTTAAATCAATATAAAAGTTATAAATACCAAATTTAAGAAGTTTTTCAAAGTATTATAATATAATTTTTGATGGAAATCAATTATGACCTTCAAGTAAAGTACCTCTTCCGGTGATTAAGCAGTGACCACAAAGGGAAGTTCACAACTAGATTTCACAACAATCCTAAATACAAAATTTCAACTTTCTACGGCTAACCGTTTTTGAGTTATGCGAAATACGAACGAACGTACGTACGTACGTACAGACGCCACGACGAAACTAGTCAAAATGGATTCTGGGATGGTCAAAATGGATATTTCCGTTGAAATCTGAAAACCGAAAATGTTCGCGTTTACAATACTTCCTTTACTTCGTACAAGGAAGTAAAAAAATGTTACGTAAACGGAATTTTGACATAATTACGTTTTGAAGAAAGTTAAAATTATACATTAGAAAAGAATTCGTATAAATTGAAATAAAACTATATTTAGGAAGTTATCAGAGCTGTAGAAAACCTTAAATAAAGTGCCTTAAATAAAAAATGTAAGATTGCTAAGAAAAAATGTAACAAATCATAAAATAATTACCAAAATGCTTCTGCAGATGATAATACTAAGAGTTTAATGGGTTTATTATATATTTAATGATTTAGATAACTTTGAACATAACTACAGAAAAGGGCTATTAATTTGATGGTCTTCATTAATTAGCAAATTAAAAAAAAATACGATAGATGTCTTGGTTTCAACGAGAGTTGTATAGTGGGCTAAGATTTTTTTTAAATATAAATTTATTTGTTATTCGATAAATAAATAAAAAATAATAATTTTTCCTAAAAATATGTTTAATATGTTTATGCGTAATATGAAAAAATATTTTCCGTATCGCCGATTGAGAATAAAATGATAAATCTATCTGGTTATTGAGGTAATTTTTGGTACTAGTTATTGACGTAATGGTTCTATTTTCAGTTAATTTAGAATCAGTTATTACTTCAGTTTTAAATGATTTATTTCTTTGAAGGTTTGAAACTTTAATTCTCTGAAATTTTAGTTGATGAAACATTCTAATCTTTAGGAATAATTACCCGTTTAACGTTTCGCCAATCCAAGGATCATCAGGACTACTAACTAAAAAATCACATTAGTTCAGGACAATTAAATGCAGATACTACATCTTATGTCAACAGCCCAATATAGACGGAACTAATACAGTCAGCTCATTACTCGTCGACAGTTCAAACAATACCGCTCTAGTATTTGGTTTAAGTTTGTCTTAAACAACAAAGGATCTTGATTAAGCCATAAATTCCCAATTATGAAGTGAAAAGTTAAATCATGACAGTACTAATAAGGATATGGCATATAGCTCTGGTAATTTAAAAATAAATTATAGAATTTTATCACTTTGTGCCTTTTCTTTACAGTTGATTTTTTTTTGTTATTGAAATTTAATAGTTATAATATTTAAATTATTTGTTTGTTGTCTATTATTCGAAAATAATAGACTTTTGAACTATATCGAAGCGGGGTAGGGTGGTATTTTAAATCCGTTCCATAACCCCATAAACACGGTTTGGGGGATTTCGGTGATACCTGATAATTATAAAAATTTGGCATGTTTGATTTTTTTTCGAGGTATTTAAGGTTTAGCATACCTATATAGTCCCTCCTAATTGACTTAGTGGGGGAGGGAGGAGGGAGGAATTTGTATATGAATTGAATTGGTATTTAGACCCCTAAAAGGGACTTGTCTAATACTTTTTTCTCCTACTCCCTCCTTTTTGATATTTTCAATTTTACGTTTTGACTTCTAGTTTTATTTTCTGCTTTTGGTGCCATGATAGGTAATTTACTTAAAATAAAATAGCTGGTAAGTCACCAAGCTTTTTATTTTATTTCAAATTAGTCCGGCGTTTCGTCTTTCTTGATCCATTTTCAAGTCATCAATTATGGTGATAAAAACTTTTTTATAACTTCTTCTATCTTGCTTCGATATTTACATTCGATCCTAGGCCTTGTCTTGGTATCCCATAATTATCTGGGTTATTTATTATATTATTAAATCTTCTAGTTGGATTTTGAATGATAAGATCGACGCAAGAAGGAAATTTTGGTCACATATTTTCTTTGTTACTATTAAACATAATTTAAAATACGAGCTTAGTGACAGAGATTCTTTTCTTACCCTTTTTTTCGATATATTAAACTTTTTAATTTATACTGTACTTTAGTTTAGAAATATTAAAATGTTTTTAAAACTAAATTCTAGCTGTAAAAAAATAAAATATCATTTTCGTTATTACAAACTATGTATTAAAAGAAAAAAACACATTAATGTTGCAGCAAATTATTTTATGTTAACAAGTCTGCTTGATACTAGATTTATTATTGGCTTTCATCGTATTCGTATTGGTAAGGTAGCAACAAGTTTGATTTAAAAAAAAAAAAAAAGTCGTATATAAATTGTGGTTCATATTTATTAATTTAAAGCTACCAAATAAACGAATATATATGAATCAGGCTATGATCAGATAAATTAATTCTTTAAAGACCCGAAATCTTGAATGTTTTTATATCATGATTATTACGCAATTCCAAATGGCTTTATTCTCTCAAATAGAAACCCAGAAATTCGTGAATAATAAGTGCTGTTCAATTTATTTTAAATAATCTATTTCTTTAAAATTTTGTTTATAAGATTAGACCACTGTAATTTGTACTGTTTTCATCCTAATAGATGCTAAACTGAGCCTTGCCAGAGAAAGCAGAGATACCCCCTGGTATTCAGGGGCCCTAGGGTTTATCAATTATCCAGACTAGTTGCTAACCCTCTGCTGTGAGGGACGGGGCACTAACGAATTGATCAGGGACGAAGATAGATGATCGGTCAGGAGGTTCTCTTCTTGAATCTGGGCCAGCCTGCTGACTCTAGCCTCGTTAGTGTATTCCCGGGGGGTCTGTCTGTCTGCTCCCTAATGTCTCCGTGGATGAGGGAGAGGGAGAAGGGGGAAGAGAAACGGATATCGATAATTTTATCGAATCTGGAATACATCGAATCTGTCCTCTGTCAGCGCTTTGCATAACCCGGAATCGATTGCTGAAAACGCCATAACAGACTCCCTATCTCATCAGCATAAATGAAGCAGTATAACCGAGTGGGTTAGAGCAGCTGCCCAGTTTTATGATATCTCTTTTATAGCAGTCCGCTGGGAGTGAACAACTGTAAAACAGTCTGGAAATATTATTTTATTAGGTCGAGCTTATCTACTTTTCTAGTACTATCGCCAAACTTTTTCTGAAATAGGAGTTATTTTATTAGGCATTATGTTTTCTGAAACGACTTTCAGTTGGTGATAGTTTTTAAGTATTTATTTCCGAATGCGGCTTATTTAGAATAGAAAAATAAACTTTATTCTGGGACTGGGTCTCTAAAGAATAACAAGTATGTGCAAGAAGAAAAAAAAAAAACCTAGCCAAAGACTACATTAATTACAGCTAATTGTTATTTACAATAATCTCAAGTATAACACAAATTAAAAAAAAAGAACATTCTTCTGGTAAAAAAAAATAAAAATAAACATAATTGTACTGACAAAAAATAAAAAAATGAAAAGAAAAAACAAAAAAAGAAATATAAACAAAGAAAATTAAAATATAAAAATAATTAAACAATCCAGAAAACAACGTCAAAAACAATTACTCACAACTAAACCTAATTGCATGATCGGAGGAAATAAAAATTATATAAATAATGAAATGATTCACAGAGTTGAAACACTGTTTGATAACTGAAACAAATATATCCTAGTAATCAAGATGTTATTCTTGAATTAAAATTTCATGATTGAGCAGCGTCTTTTTGGGATGTGAGGAGTGTTGAAAAAGGTGGAATTTGGAAGAGGAGAGAGAAGAAGAGTGGCGGCTATTGTAAGGTAGGGAATTCCCTTATAATAAATAAAACAACGCCATAGCTACTCTCTTACCAATATCGCTTGTCATTGAATCAACTTCTTATTAAGAGAGCGGGGTAGATCAGTGGTTAGGACACTGTTACTAATTTCAAAGTCCCGGGTTCGAGACTGACTGAGGCAGTCAATTATTTATTCTGTTTTCAGCCGTGGATCGACTCGGTTGACTCTCCTGGGACTAAACCAGTCTCTAAAAGGTGGGTGCCGTTAATTGGGGGGGGAGGGGGGAGGGAAACCTGGCGGTTAAGCGTGATCTCAATTGGAAACAGTATGGTCCATACTAAGTACTGAACCCAAGACCCTTCACAGGTTGTAGTGATACAGGTTTATTGAATTAACTAGGCCAAATATGTCATATATTAGTACACCATTTTTCATTTATTTATAATAATAAGCTCTTTATATATTCCGGGACGGATCCCTTTAGAATAACAATCACAAGCAGTGATTGGTGGACTTCAGAGCCTTAGAGTGGATGAAATAGAAGCACATGAGTTACAAAATAATAATAAAAGACAATAAATAAATAAAAAATGAAAATTATAAAAATTCATAATTGAGTATCTTTTAACATAAAATAGGTATTGATGGCCTGAGTGTTTACGTCATTCAATAAAAAACATACAAACTTATAATATTAATAAAACCAAAATTAAAAAGTAATTAAGAATAATTTAAAAAAATGTGTGTAATAGTGTTTACCTCTTACAAGCCTCACAAGAAAAACATTCTAGTAATACATAAATACATTGTAAATAATTTATATGTTATTTAAGTTTATATCCTTGACTATCTTAGTTGGAGAATCCGTACTTTGGTCAATCGTTCAACTTTTTGGCCCCAGTCCAAAAGAAATTCTTAATCATCATCGTGATGGCCGTGGCCCCCATTGCTAATGATGGCCTCGTTTATGTTAATTATTTACTAAGTTTCCAATCAAACTTTGTAGGGTTTGTAGTCTGTAGTTAAGATACGTAAAGATTTTTTTTTTTTAAATCAACTATTACGTCAAAGTTTTGCTGAACTTAAATACCTTCAGTTCTAAAACCTACTAAACTCATTTTCTTGGATGAAAGCATTAATAAACCATAAACAAAACATATAAATAATACATTTAAAATTTACCTATAAAAGAACTACATAATTTTCAGTCAGTGCCACTTATATTCATCATATTATTGTATTACGAACACACAGTTTTACTTGTACAAACCGAACATTCTTCTATATATATCTTTGAAAACGCCATGAAGATAAAAGCATACTTTCATAGAGCGTGAGCAAGGCCTTCATACCCGGATAAATTCTTAGAATGCTGAAAAGGAGTTGGATAAGGTACCTACTCAAACACTTTTTCTTTTTAGTCGTATTTTCCCCGAAAAGAATCAGTTATCTGTTAAGTATACTTTTGCACTGTATCGAAGTTAACCTGAAGGAGGTGTTGATGCATATTAAATCCGTTTCATATCCCCTAGAAAACAGTTTTGGGGGTGGTGGGGATGTAATTTTTTTTCTCCCTACATTTGGGTGCTTACAGCGGATCTCTTTGGGTCAAATGGACTGAAATTCGGTAGGTATACTTATTTTCTGTACAGAACAATACAGTAGTTGTGTAAGTAAATTTCAGACAACATTTCGACCACTATAACGGCATTAACCCGTTTTTCGCGATTTTTAAGTTTTGCGCACAGCCACTCCAACTTTAGTTTGAGGGTTGAAAATCTGTACATGAATTGACTTAGTGTTAGAGAAGTGCAATTCGGAGTTCTCCGAACACCTCCATGTTGGTATTTTTTTGTATTTTAGTTTCTATTATACATAATTTAAAGCACGTTTTTAGTGCGGAGCTAAAATGGGCTTTACAAGATATGTTGCCTATTTTTTCAGAAGTTATTGAATAATCGTAAATTATGTCTACGATTTTATCATTCTTATTCCTCTTCTAGTTTATTGCAGCAGGTGTTCCACAAGGCTCAATCCTGGGGCTAGAACTTTTTTATATGGTTATTAATGGCTTATTTATAACGACATTGTGTTGTAAATATACTTGTATATATGTTTGTAAACATATTTTATCAAGAATGACAAACATGCTCCTCTATATCCAACTGCATCCTTCAAGTAGAATTTTTCAATAGACTAGAAATGTTTACGATTTGTTGTATTACTGCCTCGCCTAGGACCTTCTATTGTCCCTGAGCCCTAGTACAGGAACAAATACTCCATGCATTGTCCCGTGTGTACTCCTCACTCAAAATGCATTAAGGGCAAGCAGATGGACTCATTAGCCCTGGAAACAATAGGACGTACTAACAAGGACCAGAGGGCCTGCATTCCAAACGAGCACTTTTTATAACCGCTTTGTAAAAACGAAGAGTTTCCCTGACCGTACATTCATTGGATCACGTACTCCCCGAGCAGGGAATTAAACAAGCGGAGCCATTGGTCGCTTCCTCATTTTTCTGGTCATTATCCTCCATCCCATCAACTCCTACCTCTCTAATGAGATGGGTTCGGCCCCCTTTCGGCCCCCTTTCGGCAGATTTTCTGTTGTTTTGTCTCCTCCGGTGGTAAAAGTATTAAAAAAATATCCATATATCTATTTACAATATAAATCTATACTTGTTCTTTATATGCACTGCGAATGTTTTTAATATTTTTTCTCTGCTAAATTTGTATTAATTTACTTTCTTGAGGCGTAATTTGCAATCACCTAGACTTATGCTATTTCTTTAGTAACCCATACCGTACTAAAAATGATTAAATTAAACAGTATTTTGCCAATAGATAAAACAAGCCTATCCCGTTAGTTAACTTCAAAAAGGAAGTTGTTAGCCATTCATAATCACTAACATATTTAATTATTATTTACGTTATTTCTTTCTTAAAAAGGATTAAACCTGCACCACTACAACCCGTGAAGGGTTTTGGGTTCAGTACTTGGTAAGGACCGTACTGCTTCTAGGCCAACGGTTGTGCAAGGAGGTGATTCGGCCGAAATCACGCTCAACCACCAGGTTTCTCCCTCAGTTAAGGGTACCCACTTTATAGAGGCTGGCTGAGCCCCAGAAGGGTCCCCCGATCCCACAGGGTCGATCCACGACTGATTACAGAATAAATAATCATCTACATCAGCCGGTCTCGAACCCAGGACCTTAAGATTAGTAGCGTAGTGCCTTACCCACTGAGCTATCCCGCTCTATTTCTTTCTTACAGTGGCCATATTGTTCATCGAATTTTGTGAGGTCTGCTGCATCGAGTTGTCGTCTCTTTCGTTTCGATATCAAACATTAAAATCTTGGGTTAATTGGTCGGTAAATATGCAGGTATTCCGTCAAACACTGAAATATGTCAATCCTGTAAAATTCCGTTCCAGACTGTTTTAGTTCATGAATAAGGGGATAACAACAGTCCTTAGTATTACATAGTTACAGCATTCATAAATATAATTGTGAACTGTTTACAGATTTAATACAATAGAGAGTAAAATATAATTGGGAAATATATTTCGTCAGGTACGGAATTAATGGTTGAGGTAAATTGAGCAGCGTAAGTTAAATCGTCATTGTAGAAGCAACATGACGTATCTCAATTTTGTCAACTTTTCAAGAGAGTAAGCATAGTTTAAAATTTTGTTTTTTTATTAGTAAAATTAATTCGAATTTCGTTAAACTAGTATTGTCATCAGATTCTGATCGAAATTTTGATTAAAATGATGTACGTTTCTCAATTTCTGTAAAATTTAAGATATGCTATGTTGCTTCTACTGTGACGTAATTTTATCAAATTGGATTGAACTGTACAATTACCCTTGTGAAAATATTGATATATATATATATATATCTAATATTCGATTGAAATAATTAATAAATAATTTCAGTCTAAACCAGTAAATCATAATTATATACATTTTCATTTCTAATATTTTCACAGATATATATTTAAACGTAATATATGTGTGTATATATATGTATATGTATATAAGCAATTTTTTCTTGTTTTAATACTTAATTTTTAGAATGTATTTCTATCAACGTACTCAGCGCCTACGAAGATTGAACTTACATAATACTCATGAAAAATTGTACTTACGCCATTCTGTAAATTGAAAGCATTATTCTGTTCTATTCAACTATACCCGTTGTATTTTTTTATTAATTTCTTTCAGGCCTTCAAATATTTAAATAATAAAATAAATCATGCTTTTCAATGCCCCCAGTCAAAATATCTATTATATTATATACTTACAGGCCAATCAAGACCACTTAAACTTTGTAAAGTTTAAAAAAAAAAAATGCATAATATGCCTTCAGTTTTTTTCCCTAATATTGGGGTCAATTTGTTGGGCCAAAACGTATACTATTAATAAAAAAGGGAAAGCTTTTATTTTGGTTAATGTTGCTTTGACTGATTACCGCAATTCTAATCCTAAAATATCTAAATAGCCGTCCATCCATCACTTTAAAATGTGTTAACTATTGAAATAATTTTAATTTACGAAAATTACTTCCTTAATATTTTGTAAAACTGTAACATTCAGTTAGAAAATAATCTGAATTTGAAAATGGAAAAAATTACTTCGGAATGCAAATCTCACCAAGTTCTGAAATACACAGCCATTCTTTAGGTTTCGAATTCCACCCCATTTCTTCATGACTTATACATTAAATTGCATATTTAATTCACTGTCCCGATGCTGGACCCGCCTATTCCTGCATACATTTAAATATTTTAATGAAATAATACAAAAACATATTTATATTCAAATGATGTTCACAGTAGGCGTGTTGTGCCATTCTATTGTTGCTCTCGTTTGCATAAAATATTGTTCCAATAGAATATTGGAAGTTTGTATTGGTGAATGAAGTTTCCTTTGGCGGCGAAGTAGACATTTTAACCTCTTCCAGTCCTTCTCCAGCACATTTAACTCTGGAATGCTCTAATAGAAAGAGATATTTTCAATATAGGGTTATCATAGAAAATCTAGTTTTATTTTGGTATTTTTCCGATTCGAGGCGTCCTAAAGGCGTAAGTCTCAAAATAATTTATGGATAATACGTCGGCACCCTACCTACTGATTGTGGAGGAATGGAAGTTTTATTAAGAGGGTGTAATCTTTTCACGGCTCCATTTACTCCCTGTAGATTGTACTATTCTAATTTCTTATCTGTAAACGAATAAGCCTCTATCTAGTGTTCAGTCTCTAATCGAGGAGTTATGGTTTCTTAAATGCATGTCCGATTACTCGGAACTGTTAGGCATGCTAGTACTATTCGGAGAGTTTCGCATGAACTCGGAAACCACCAGAGTTTATGTCAAAAGAACGACTGGTCGACTAGGAATATTTCGAACGCGGGACAGTACTCATCTCCCATCCCGCAACGAAACGAATATTTTTCACCTCCCAGCCACTTTGGAAGCATACCCTCATTAGGAATATTACAGAAATAGCCAGGAACTCACAATAATGGCAACAACCATCTACCGAATACTATAAGAAAATTTAATGAAACTTAAGCCGAAATCAGGCCCTCTCGCCTCCCGACTATGAATGGGTAAAGGGATAAAGTTAACCCTGGACTATGTGAATCAACAATACCTGTGGTCCGTAAATCTCTGGTATGGAGCTTCTAATAGCAGAATTATCGGGCATTATTTTTTTGATGAGGCACTGACATATGAGCCGAATCTTTTTAATATGAAACCGTTTTAAAGTTTGTTTTCCATTGTAAACATTTCTTTCCATTGTAAATTCCAGAGGGCTGGAGAGGAACTGAAAGAAGTCACTAAGTCGACTTCACTACCAAAAGAAACTTCATTCACCATAGCTAAGACCTACCAAGTTTCATTCTCAAAACTCCTGAAAAAAGGGAGGGATGAGCAGGGAGTTTGAAACACCCGGTATTTTGGGGGGGAGGAGAACCGCAGTAATGACAATCATCTTGAATTTAATACTTCTTTATGATCTAGGGGTAAGGAAATAAGTGCGATTGGGCGAAAGATGAACAGTGTGTAGCAGAACCCTCTATGCATAGGAAATAATAAATAGCCATCTAAACAAACGTATTCTTATTTTCAATTTTTACCAAAATAAAAAATTAATAATTATTGGTATAGGTTATATGTATGAAAAATATATTTCGTTCAAATATTTTTTTGTAATCTTTATTGCTTTTGATTAAAACCTAAATATTTTTTCTTTCAAAATTTTTGTTAAATAATTAGTTCTAATTAAACAAAACTGCAATAAATTCGCGCGAAATTTAAATTATCTAAACGCAATTCTATTGGTTAGATCGCAGTGTGACGTCAAATTTCATGTCAGCATAACTACTTCGTATGGCTCCTGGGTACTTTCTTTGAGTGATCGAAAATAAAATGAATTATATCACGGTTTCTTTCATTAAGCGTTGTGTCAAATCTTTGATTGAAATGACTGAAAGCGGATTTGTTAAAGCGGAGTCGAATAATATCCCGAGAATAGACGCGATTATGATGGATTTTTTTTTCTTCCTTCAAATCTAGATTTTATATCTACTGAATTTAAAGGAGTAAAAACTACAAGATAATTTTGTGATGACTAATTCAGTTTTGAAGCTCTTTTAATATATAATTTCCTGTATTAATTTAGAAAACTAACATAATCTATCATTTAATTAAAACTTAATAATTATTAAAATAATTGTTTTGTTTTCTTAGTGCTGTATTGCAAGAAACTGTGTTGATAGTTTTTCTTTCGAATATCTGAAAGTAAAATTCAATCGAAAAGAAGTATTTATGATTTGTAGGCTACTAAGAATTTATATTTATATCGTTTATATCACACAAGTCATTGTAATCAAAATTGTAATATCTTAAATACCTGACGTATTGATCAACGCCTTCATTATAATTAGCTGCTAAGCCAGCAAGACGGAACAGCATTGAAGGCCTGCGGGTACGATGACTGTAAGGCGGCCACTATAGCATACAGGACCAAATAGGTACAGGGCCATTGCCATTGCATACTCTATTAATACTGATTCTATGGTGCATTAGCTAGCGAATGGATTTCTGCTTTGGGAATAATATTCAACCGCTCTGTGGAATGGATCCTTAGATCTCTATCAGATATTCAGATTCACTTCATGTCAAACTACTCAAATAATAATGCCAGCTATAAATAAGTTAATACTTCAAAATTTATTTCCTCAATCATACGTGTGTATAATTATATTTTTGTATTCCTTGATTTACAGTTAAGGATCCTCCTTCAGCTGTTACTTAACTTAATCATACAACCATAAAAGTTACTAAATTATGTAATGAATAGAACAGTACTGGGTAAATGCCTCTTGTAAATAACACTAATGCGTAGAATAAAATAATACATAGGGCCACATTAAGATTTTTTTTTCTTTTATTCTCTAATAACATTCTGTGCCAACAAGGACAATGGTAATAGTGTTCAAAGAGTTCATTCACACCGTAATGTATTAAGACTTAAACTAATAGTTTATTATACATCAAAAAGATATATGTGTGTCTCAAATAGCATTAAGTAACTGACCAGTCAATTTTTCGCAAATATTTTTAACTAGACGTCTTGGTGATAAAAAAAGTCCTCGAATTTATATCTTCTTAAATTTGCAGAACTTACGAAAAAAACGCAATAATCTGACGCTGTAAGAAGCAAATATATTGCAGCAAACTGTTTCCGTGGAGATCTCAAATTGAACCAATAGAAACGTGTTTTGTATTAAGACAATGTGCGGAGTGTCGCTAGTAGAACAAAAAGTTCTATTTTATTGATTGGTAGCTGGATATGTATAAAATACACTGAATTTATCGAATTTGAAACAATTCATTAATAGTGGAGTATAGTTTCAAAAGGGCACATATCCCTAAAATAAATAAAGTGTTTTTTCAACTTTTTAATTTCATTCGGTTCAACTAAATCGATCCCAAAAATCCTATCCTATCAAAACCAAACAAATAAATTCCTTTCTCTTGACAGGCTTAAGTTAGAATGATTCTTTAAAAAGAACTCCCATTAATTTTTCAGCTCACTGAAAATTTTTCCAAATTGGATATGTGCCGTTTTGAATAGTTTGCACCCTTTTAACCCCCTTTTTTTATAATTGAAAAACCCCTTTGAACAGCTCCTCGGTAATAATATGAATAAAAACACGATTTATTTGTAGTAACATATCGTCCCTACCATGCCCAACTATCGAATATGGCAAACATTTGGTTTTCTCTTTGAAACTTGGGTGTAACTTTGAAACGCTCTAGTTGAGGCGGCACGCATGGTATTGAATTCGTAACCTCAACAAGACCCAATACGTCAACGCTTGATGATTAGGAATTAAAAACTATACCACAATGCGTACCTCTACTAGATTGTTTTAAAGGGATGAGCATGAAAAAATAATCGAATTTTTACATATTCGATAGTTGGGCATGGTAGGGACGATATGTTTAATATCCCATATTGGTTGGATAAGGTTATATTGTTTTTTATATTTTTTAATTTATTTTTTTAAACAATATTATAGTTTTCTTGGGGTGAAGGAACCCGTAAATCTGACACCCAAAAACTCGTATTCTAAAAGTTTAAGCTTAGCTAAATTAGCTAAAAGTACTCTAAAAAATTAAAATCCTTTCGTAGAATTTCTAAATCCATTTTGCTGACAAAAGACGGACAGATCTAAATTTCTCGCATTAGAGTATGGAATAAGACAATGCGGAAAATGGATCCTAGCGCTTATGAAGTAGCGAAGCTATGGTAGCGATTCGGAACTTAAAATGAACTCACTGACGCAGCTCGGGAACCATTCATTATTCCATCCTAATTTCGGCGTTGGGAGGAGGTTGAGGGGGGGAGAGGAGAGGATTTATGGCGGCCAATTGAAGACTTTTATTAACTCCTCCCCAGTTCCCCGATCGGAGAGAAGTTTGCCCGCCGTGGGTTCCTACAGGCGCTGGCCCATCAAAATTCCCCGCTTGTTCCATTCCCAGTTGGGATCGGTGGTTGTGTTTGCGCTTCCTATGTAAGTTTTTCTGATGAGTTCGTAGTTCGGAATGGATCTCACCCCCAGTAGACCACTTCTTCCAAGCGGTAGGCCAATCTGGGTTGGATGGAAATGGAAAAATTGTTTTCTTAGATTTTCATATTGTTGGTATAAGTTACCTCAGGATTTCCACTCGATTAGAAAATAAAAATACAACTTTTACTCTGATCTTCATTAAGTAATGAATATTCATCATGATGTAAGAGCGAAATCGCATTTATCATGCTAGAATATTAAATCTAAATATCAAAGTTTATTCTAAGTATTTAATAGTAAGAATAATTGAAAAATTCCAATGATTTATTTGTGGAATAATTTCTTCCATATATATATATATAAAACACCTATAAAAAAATTTATATATATATATAAAACACCTTCAGAATGGGGGAGAATGATATATATATATATATATATATATATATATATATATATATATATATATATATATATATATATATATATATATATATTTATTCCTAATATAATATATAATTATATTTAATATATAATAATTATATAATATATAATTCCTAATAATATATATATCAATATTCCTGTATTGGTATATTTTACATAGTTCCACCAACGTTTCGGGGTACTCCCCCCTTCTGAAGGTGTTTTTTTATGCAAATATCAAACAACAATTAAAACAATCCGAACTATTTATATAACAATATCGCACACAACTCATTTTATACAATAAACACCTCTAAGTTTTTAGTTATGTGGATTCTATTTTTCTTCTGTTTTTTAATTTATTTATCTTTTTATAATATTTTGGAATTTTTAAAATCAAAACTGTGTTTATTTTTATACTGCGTTGTGCTAATTCTGTTATATTCTTATTCTTATTATTTTTACAGTTACTTATACGTTGTTTGATTCTGGTTTGAAGGTTTTTTGATGCTACATTAAGTTGCAGTTATTGCAGTCCAACCTGTATACCACCCCCAATTTGTCCATCGCACTCAGTCTGTCTTTCGCATTGCTTAAATATTTGTCTAATCCGTTATTATTGTATACACCAAGCTTTACATTTAAATGGTTGTAATCTATTTATGTTTTTCGAATATTCTCTGTTAAACCAGGTACATACCTATTACTTACCTAGTCTAGCAGAGAAAATTGATTGAAAATGACCACAGTTTTGATTTCATAAGTCCCAAAATATTAAAAAAAGAAAATACATAAAAAACAGAAGGTCAATGGAAGCAACCCACGTAGCTACACAGATAAAACAGCGGGCGGAAAACAGACTGATACAAAAAACCTAAATTGTCCCTATGATGAAATTATTAATAAACTGAATCTGAAATAACAACCTTTGAAAAAATGAGGATACATATATAATAGACATAAAGATAGTTCAAGAAGGTAATTAAATAAATTATTATGAATAAAATCTAATTTAAGGCACCAGCATAGACATAGATGGATGTAGGCTATATGAATAATTGTACATACTAGTGGATTAGTACAGGAGCTAATGCCAGAGCAGTGTGATGAAAATATATATGCTTTAAAAACGTTGCTAGGAGTGTGTACTAACTCCTAGTAATGTTTTTAAAGCATATAAAACTCATTTTTTTCTTGTTTTTTTTATTTTTATCTATTAACAGACGAAATTAACATGGACATATGTATACTATAGGAGTATTGAGGTATTTATAGTATGAAATGACTTATGTCCAATATTGTTATATAAATAATTCTGTTTGTTTTAATTGTTGTATGATATTTGTAGAAATAAAACACCTTGAGAATGGAGAAGTATCCCGAAACATTGGTGGAACTATGTACCAATAAAGGAATATTGAGACATATGAAAAAATTATTCCACCAATACTTCACATTAAAGTTTATAATTTTTTTTATCGTTATTATGGTACCACTATTCAAATGAATATTTCTTCCTAAATTTATAATATTGCCTATTAGATTATTTACACCCTTAAAAACAAAACAGTGAAAATAAAAAAAAAATACATACAAATACAAAGAAAGCTAAGTTAAGTAATAGTCTTGTAGTTACAAACTGTCTTTCAATTTAGAGGTATGGTTGGTTAGCTGTAGTACCAATCAACAACTGAATTGTAGTAGCAGATTGGAATTGTATATAAAAATTTTATAAAAACTTTATAAAAATATCTAAGATAATTTACTATATTTTATTTATTGCAAATTTATTGATTAATACTAACTGAGAATATTAAAAAGATTTTCCTTGGGTATGATCATAAAAATATTAAATTTGGTTTATATAACTGTTATAAACTTAAAAAATATATTAGTAAGAGGAAAGAAAAAAATAGATGATTGGAATAAACAAATTGTTATTAACAAATTACGCTGTACAAATTACGAATGTCTACATACGAGGGACATAAAAGAAATTAAAAGGAATCTAACAAAATGTCTCTAACTGTAAAAACGTCAGGATTTTAAACGCAACAGCACATTTATTTCATTCCATTAAATTATATCATAAATTTAATCTAAAATAGATCTGAAAGATCTAAAGTATTAGATAATGTAAATGGAACAAGAAAATGAAAGAGGTTGGAATCTATACATATTAGGAAAAATGACAAAATAGCATTTGACTACAAAACTGATACTAAGAATTTAGGACCCCGTGTAGACATTATTAATAAAATAAAAACTTGTTGATTATAACTACATTTGTAATTTAAATGTATGTAGATATGTAAGTAATTAGATAATAGTTTTTAAAAAATGGTCATGTTAATAAAGATCTAAATCTAAAGATGTAAATTACATCGATATCTCAACCTGGAATATCTCATACATCGATATCTCATACAGCTGGAAGAGTATTATTTAAAAACATATGATAGGAAGGTTACACTTTGTAAACTAATTCATATTGTTATATGTATGTGGTGAGCAAACATTATAATTTTATTTATTCTTTTCAGGTAATATTTCCTGAAGTTTGTTGTGTTACTATACCTTAGTTATTAATGTAATTCTTTTTACATTAAATGTATTCTTTTCAGACTAAATATTATCATGTGTGTTTACAAATTTACAAATAAAATTACAATGTTTTTTTACCACATTCATATAACAATATGAATTAGTTTACAAAGTGCAACCTTCCTCTCATATGCTTTTAAATAATACTCTTCCAGCTGTATGATATATCGATTTATGAGATATTCCAGGTTGAGATATCGATGCAATTTAAATACTTTAAATACATTTAAAATAATAATCAGAACATATGTTTATTTAGAGCAACTCCATCATTCAATAACTAACACATTTATACTTATTGGCGACAAAGTCCAAAAATAATGGCAACCCGAAAATTTTTGTTCAAATATTTTACTCGACAAGGAGAAATTATAGTCGAGCTTTTGACGCTTGTTATATTTGCGTAATACTTAGGTTGATATTCTATTTATTTAGCAAAACTTGATGAATACAAATGTTATCATTTAAAGTTAGGAATATTATCTGGTTTTTAGAGCATATTTTAATAATGGAGACTCCAAAAGCCTTGCACAGAAAGAAATAGTTGGAAGTAATGTTTTGCTCAACTCTTCAATATTGATACAAGTTTCCTACGAGATTTGAAAAATGATTAACGTAAACCGGGATAACATCAGGGTATATTTTCTTGTACACCCAGATCAGAATAGTTTTCAACTTTAGACCTAAGCGAAATGGAAGCTGTAACCTTTAGTTATCTTACAATAGATTCTTCATATATCTTTAACACTAGGTAAAAGAGGTGATTTTTCTCATTTGAAAATCATCGGAATCGATTGTTTGTCCTAATACAACCATTATATCTAAAATGTTATAAAAAGTATTTGATATCTGAAAGGAATATTTTTTCTTTACTATGGGACTAATATCTGATAGTTGACTTATGCTGAGCCCGTGGATTTTATTTTAAGACGACTCTAACGGGAAAATGAGAAATTGTACAGGTCTGAGAAAAAATTCTAAAGGAACAAATCGCTGAACGCAACGTTTTCCTCTTGAATATGCCCTTAATTTGACGCTTTGAATCGCATCCTGACAAGCGTCCAAACTAATGTTGGTTACAAGAATATGTTACATGATTCTGACTTATCTTTTTTTATCCCTTTTTTACTTCCTTTTACGCAGTAAAGGAAGAATTGTAATCGCGAAAATCTCTCTAAATTTCTGATAAGAAATATAGTTTGGCTTAGCTAAATCCATTGTAAGGGGACTTAGGTGGGGGCTTATAGCCAAAAGTTTAATTTCTTTTTCTTTTTTACTTCCTTGTACGCAGTAAAGGAAGTATTGTAATCGCGAAAATCTTCGGCTTTCAGATTTTAATGGAAATATCCATTTTGACCATCTCTGAATCCATTTTGACTAGTTTCGTCGTGACATCTGTAGTACGTTCGTACGTACATCGCATAACTCAAAAACGGTTAGCCGTAGAAAGTTAAAATTTTTTATTTAGGATTATTATATAATCTAGTTGTGAACCTCCTTTTTTGGTCACTGCAATATTACCGGCAGTGGTACTTTACTTTAAGGTCATTACTGATTTTCATCAAAAATTATATTAAAATATAATGAAAAACTTCTCAAATTTGGTATTTAAAACTAGCATATTAATATAAATAACATAATAAATTTTGGTCAACATTGGAAAATCGGAAATGGTACTTTACTTAAAGATCATATTAGACTTTCATCAAAAATTATATTAAAATATAGTGTGTTGATTGAATCCAAAATTAACTTCCAAGTTTTGAAAAAAATTGTCTAGTCCCTTTTAGGATTTCTCAAGGTTCAGTAAATACTTTTCCTCCCTTATTATACATATTTGAGACAACTGAAGTCAATGTTTGCGGTAATATTAATGCCGTGAACAATAATAAAGTCCTCAGTCCTGGGACTGTTTGATAACTGTTTGCTAACTGTTCCTCCCGGATCCAGGCAGTTCCTCGCCTACAAATAATCGCTGCTAATTTGCTCCGCCTGCAAACAGAACGAGCCAAGGTTTCCCCTCTCTTTGCTTGTTCAGTTTTAATTTTCTTCGGCTAACCGGGAATTGTTTCAGTACAAACAGTTAATAATAAATTAATCCAATCTCTCTTAGGAAGGGTCCGAAAAAGATCCTAATTTAAATTTATAGACCCTGTTCCAATAAGAAATCTCGCTATATACACCGTCGTAGTATTTTTTCGTCATTTGTTTCTTTAATTCAATTTCTGACTATACGGTGAACATTGCTATTGCAAAGTCATTCTTAGCGCCTCAGAACGGGGTTCATTACAAGAATTTTATAACTGCGGAAAAGTAGAGAAGTGGATTCGGTCTACAAGATGTTTGGTGTAACTTGATTCTTGAATAATTTGTCATGCGGGGCGGTAGATCTGAAGCGCCTGTTGAAACACAAGAAATATGTTTCACCGAAACTTAAATATTTATTCGTGAAATGGCAAAATCGCTTTTATTAATATTGGTTTGCTTTAATATTGTCTATGAAGTTCATTACTGAAATTGCCGTTATAATGTCAGTACAAAACATTTCTAAAATTAGCCTATCTCAATCAGACGGCTAAGCTATACCATGACGCTTGACAAAACTATTTGAGACTCAACTTACGTCGATCGGTATGTCAACTGCTTCGATAAACTGCAGTTGATGTGAAAATTGGTCCAGCCGGAACATAGTAAAATTGAGTTGGAGAGTTGAAAATTTGTATGGGAATTGAGTTGGTGTTAGAGAATTGCCTATTAGGGGCCTCAATTTTTTTTTCCAACGTCCACCATTTTGATATTTTCAATTTTTAATGTTTTATTTACTACTAAATATAATTTAGAATTAGACTTTAGTGGCGGAGCTTTGTTGCTCACGGTTTGTTGTTCTGTGCAAAGCTATCCAAACGGACAGATCGAAAGTTAATTTATTTTGGATTCGTCTAAGGCATCATCTACTTGTGCAATCTCTTGCATCTTCCCTGCTAGTTAGTGAACCAAAACGTAGGCTAAAAAGGCATTTTCCCACTAGGGGTGTCATGGTTCACTAATACTGCAAAATAGGAAAATAAACATTTCACAATCATATAATTCGAGAAAAAAGCACACCATCTAATTTGCTGGGTTCGCTAAGTATTTAGTAAAATGTATCATCAATGTATAAATTTAAAAAAAATATAATCTTTCGTAAGGATACAATTGTTCTGAAATCATTACAAGCGCAATTCGTATTAAAGAGATAAAAAAAAAAAATAAAATAAAAAAAATTATAATTAAAACAAAGCTAACCAAATTGGCGGAGCGTGGAATTGTTAAAAGTATGTAGGGTCTCTTCCTGGAATCTCCATAGTTGTGTCAAACCTCAGCAAATTAATATTCATGTGTTTCGTGGACATCTGTTACTACTAATCCGTGTAATTCGGAACATGTTATATTTTGAAGCTCATAAGATGTCGGAGATAATGTTTTACAAATTCAACATAATTACCAAAGCTATAATATAATTATTCCTTGTTTAATTGAAAATGCATTTAATTACAACTAATTAGATTAAATTCAGTTGTACATTATAATTTGTGGTGTAGTTTCAGGATGTACTTAAATTAAGAAATCAATCATTTATTTACACAATATTTGTTATCCTTGTTTTCAAAATAAAGCTAGATTTTCTTTTTACTTTAATCAAGTCTTTTAAACGTAAAAAAAAAAAAACCTTATGTTTCGTGAAATAATTAAAATTAGTGTAGAAATACATGTGTATTTGAGAATGAACTTAAATAACGCTTATATTTGTTATATAATTGTAAATATGAAATACCTATCCTTCTATTATAAAATGAACATCCTTTCAAAATCACTACTATTTAATATTGTTTTCTATTCCAGTCCCGATAATCCTCCGAGGAATCTAAAAAGAAAACCAGAATCTTCTTACATAGAACTGTCATTAGGATGCTAGCGATAGCTAGATTATTTACTAGTTACTGTCATATTTTATTAATCGTATGGAGTATTTATCATGATACGTTTGTAATCTCTACAAAACCTGTGCCAATGCTACCAATATCGAGTTGGTAAAAAGTTTATTAGAACTGACTGTTTCATGACCAATGTTATTCATGTGATATGGCATCTAAGCTCAATCCCAAAGTTTAGCCCGCAGCCAAATGAAGGATCAGGTATCAATTTTATTGATTATAACCTTAAATCCTATGAGGTTCTACCTGATCCAGATTCAATCCACAGCCAAATACATATGTATTGAATGTATGTAAGTTCCTTCTCAGAAACACCTGCATTTCTTGACAGAACAGAAAATAAATTATCTGTCAGTAGGCGGACGGATCAAGAATCTCTTGGAATAATACATAAATGAGTGTATATATATATATATATATATATATATATATATATATATATATATATATATATATAAAACTATAATGAAATTTTATTTAATACTGCGCTCAACCAATTGCTTTCCAAAATGATTATTGCTTCCATATTTTTTTTTTCAGTTATATAAAAACTTAAAAACGTATATATATATATAGTTTATTATTTATTTATATTTAGTTTATATATATATATATATATATATATATATATATATAAAACTAAAAAAAAATGTTGAAGAAACTTATAGATTATTTTTGAACCAATAATGATTTTTTAAAGCAATTGGTTGAGGTCAATATTGAATACAATTTCATTATAGTTATTTACTAAAAAAAAATATATATATATATATATATATATATATATATATATATATATATATATATATATATATATATATACGTATATGATTTTGATTCTGTTCATCTTTGTAACCTTACTACTTCAAAAAATTAAAGATAGTTGATGAAATGGAAAAAAAAAAATTCTATTTTTTTGTTTTATAAAAAATATAATTTTGCAAAATTTATTATCTTAGTCCCTTTTTTTCTCTTCTGATAATCTCTTTGCTTATAAAGTTTTCTAATAGTTTTATAACATAAAATAAAAATTATTTTTCTGCATTTTTTTTATTTTTATTTTCATAAAAATTATTCAGTCTGTAATTATTCATAACATATTAACAGACGAATAATAAATATATAAGCAAAATAAAGATAAATTATAACATTTACAAATCATTTGGTTAAAATCGGGATCAATTGAATTCGTGGGAATAAGTGATTGATGGGAACATAAAATAAAATACCAGCGGTTTTTAACGAAATCAGAATCACTAATTGACCATCAGTCGTTCAAGTTAGACGATAAAAACTTTGCTCATTTCAATCGGTTTACTTAATACGCTGAGGCCATATCTGAGGTCGTTGAGAAGCCCCTATGGGATGAAATAACCACCCAACGCCATAATTGTGCCGGCCGTCCCACTTTCAAAATAACTCGATCCCAATAACAATTAAAAGTTATACCCTGCACTTGCCGGGAAATGAGTTTTCCCAGGTTTCTACTCCCCCTCCCGAATGGTCTCGGATAGCCCTACGAAATGAAAAATCTCCTGCTAAGGTAGATGGAAATCACTTTGGAAGTGGAGGGTTAATACGGGCCAGTAATCCTGCCGAGGATGAGTGGACTAATATGAGCAATATGGAACCCGTAATTGACTGTTTGGAATGCTCTGCCCATATGTGCCTCCTGCTCGTTGGAGCCTCTCCAGCAACAAGTGGCTTCAACCAAATATATTCGCTCCATTGATCTCCGATACTGCTCCTTTATAGGCGCTCCTTTAGCGGTCCTCATCGCATTACAACTACTTAGTACATAATAATTCGCTTACACGGATAGTATCAAAATACAAGTATTTATTTAGCATCCAAATTTTATATATAAGGTTTATTTCACATATTGCCTAGTTATCTGAATACTTACTGTGGGTATGTAATCCACAATTTAGATGCACTAAATTTTTTTTGTATTTAGATCTGAGCCATTCTACTAGGAAGCGATAATTTGATGTCCATAGCGTTTTCTCAGCCCCATTATACTTTTTAGAGTTATGATTTTGTTGTTACTATTGCATCTGATTTTATCTGGAATCACTTTTTCCTTTCTTCCGATTAATCAATTCATTCAGTAGAAAAAAAAAAAGTTTGAACGGTCAATTCGTTATTCCCGGTGTAGACCCGACCTTCCCAACTTTCATATTCTGAATTTGGTTTTTCTCAGAGTGAATCCGAGATGTTCCATTACACCTCTCATTTTATGTATAAGGACTTGATCTCAAGAGTTTTTATGATTTTAAGTGATTTTTTTTTTTAGATCAAGAAACAAATTTGTTTGTCCAGACCTGTTGCTTGTCCCTTTTTCCACGATGTTTCTCGAATTTAGGCTGCCACAGTTGCTTTTTCCCCGCATATTCTTTCTCTCCTTTGGTCCCCCACCGGTCGGATGTTCGTTCTAGTAGGTTACAAGGCGTCTGCATGGAATCATCTACTCTCGATGGTTATTGTCCAATCATTCCTTATCATTCCCTCGTCGCAGTTTTCGTGGTGATCGTTGTAAATTATTTTTATTTTTTT